>PQVD01000750.1:0-45481 GCA_003012265.1 Setaria equina | reverse complement strand
AAAAAAAAAAAAAACAGTGCAACTCTAGCTGCAGGGAAGAATTCGCTATAAGAGGATTGGCATATAGCAATGAGATGTGGGACAGTCAGTTGAAATTCTCGATAAACACAACATCGAACGAATTGCACGTGCAGTTACGCTGCATGACAGAATGCCAAATGACGTATGGCGTGAAAGAACCCAAATAAAACACATCATTGGTATAATTAATGACCCTAAAATCAGCAGTGAAATCAGATGGTAGATGCTAGTGAAATACAGACAAAAATTTAGTTGCAAAAAGCAACCTTTGACAGCTGCGCAATTGACTGCCTTTGTAACAAGTCGATTTCAGGATAAAGACAAAAGCTGTATTGTACACGAGGACAGAAGACTTAGTCATTCCTGGAGGAAATATGAAAAACTGTGCTATTAGGGACAATTTAACAAAAAGAAAAACTTCAGCCCACCAGCTCTTATATTTCACGACATACCATGAAAAAAGGTAACGATAATTCGGAAAGAATGATATTCGATGATAAAATGCGTAACACGACCGGCATATATGTTGAATCATGTATAGAATAAGGTTTCCATGAACAATGTACAGCTTTGTAGACCGGATAAAATGTAATTTTGAATTTTTATTTCAATATTTCAATCCAACTTTTTCACTTAAAGATAATGAATAAAACAAAAAGGATTGAGAACTGTAAAAACACTAAGAAATGCTGCGCAAGGTTTAACACTGCAGACTTTTTTCGTATATCGAACCATACGGTTAAACGAAAAATTTTATTGAATGCTCCAAGAAAAGTCTTGTTCTGTCACACAGTGAAATTCATTTCAGCAGACTGTGAAACGCTCATTTACCAAGTACACTTCAAATTCAACAGTAGTTCACAAGCATAAGTTTTTTGGATTACATGCTCTAGCATGCTGAAGTACGATTGTACCATGGTTCCTGATCGTAATAAATTTAGAGGGTCCTCTACAATTTCGAATAAATTAAGATTAGAAATCTATTAATCACCTTTTCAAACTTCAAAGTCAGGAATTTTCTAGCTATTGTTACACAAGTTTATTACTTATTTTCCATCATTAGTTACGGCCCGACAGAATATAGAAAACCATATCGTCCGGAAAAACTAATGCACATTTGAAACAAAGTGCGAAAGCTCAAATATTAGAAATAGTCCATCCTAAGCGGAGTTTAACCGCTTTTGAAAGTACTCATAATTCGGATTCGAAAATAATGAACAAAGACGGAGAACAAAACTGGACCATCTTGCAACCAATAAAATACGTCTCCTCATAGCCACGCAGTAATCTGACGATCCTGACCACGCAGTTTTTTTTTTTTTTTTTTTTTTTTTTCACTGGTCAGCTTCTTCGGCGCATTCAATGAACTTCTGGTTATTTTTATCGATAAAATACTGCACCCATTATAGTTCCATGTTACTGTTGCAGTGTATGCATAATAAATTAAGTAAAATATTAGTTCCGTAGATAAAATGATATAATTTATTGCAGTAACTAGCACTAGAACTGTTTCGGCTTAATTGTGCAAAACGCAGCACGAAATAAGTAACGCGCAATCCAGATCGAGTTTGATAAACTTTTCTAAGGTGAAAGAAAGACTGTAAAAACACCCTTGAGCAAAAGACTATAATAAAATTACAGCCTACCTGAACATCATTGGTCTAGATGTTTTTTCTGAAGCAGCACGAGAGTGCGCCTAACAGCTCCCAATAATCCAAGCATCTAAAATTGCTTCGTTCCAAATAAGTACTTCATCTGGCATAAATAATTCTAGACAATTTCTGGTCACAAAATTCCTCCAATAAGAAACATGTGCAATGGATAAGACGTCCACAAGGCTAAATTCTTTCCTTATCAACAATCCATGAATACACAATTCTCAGGAGCGATTTCGCACAATCCAATATGCTTAAGAATTATTCCTGATGCAACATGTCTCCACACTGCAATAAAAACACATTTTATAGGGTGTACCTAATCAACGTGTTTCACAATTCCGATGACAGAAAACAAACATTTTTTAAATATATGATAAGTCGAAATCGAAATCAAAAATTTCAACAAATGCAGAGGAACGAAAACGACCAAGTAAATATCACTATAGCAGGAAGTACCAGATAAAAATTTTGAATTCTTTCAAGAACGACAACAAACCCACAATATGATATAATAAGATTTAGTGATGTAAAAATAACGGAACATGTTTAATACGGGTTTGTTGAAGTGTTCCTTCAATGACTGATGATCTCCTAGAAATGAAGAGGCTTGAGAAAAAGTGGAAAGGCTAGAACAATACACTTTACAATCAATAACATACATACTTTGTTGGTTTTAAATGTCCATCCATACAATGAATGAGGTCGGAAAAATAACAGCAGAGTACTGGATCAGGTAATGTTAATGCAACAAGTGATAAGGGAGTACTGACAAGTCAAGGTGAGTGAGAATGACTTCCACTATTACTATAAGATGGACTGTATTGCGGTGAACCTCGAGAAGCACGGCCAACCGGTGATCTGGAGCGAGAATGAGCACGCGATTCTCCATTATCTTCTCTCACTCGAATGTAGGAGGTTTCACCCTGAAAATTCTCCATTTCACAGTTTCGTATAATAGGATAAACAGAAATATAATGTTCAAGCGATGTATTTTGATAGGGAAAAAAAAAAAATAAAAGTATTAGTTGAAAAAGAAGGAAATACCTCATGCGATTTGAACTTTGTGTCATCAAGTTTACGTAAAGCATATTTCATATCTTCATAACGGCTATATTCAACAATACCAGTGCCATCACGTAACACATCCGTATAGCAAACATCGCCGGCTTCGCGCATATGGTCTTTCAAATCCTGCCATGAACCTAAAAATACATAAGACCTACAAGAAATATTATACCATCATCGTAAAAAGTGATCCAGCTGTCTCGAGAAATGAAGTAAGGAGGAAGAAAAACTTCCATTTTTTTACTTATTTTAAGTTACAAACTATTGTTAGCCCCCACGCATTCTTCTCTAACTTGTTCCAAAAAATATATGTTTTAAATGCTATGAGAACAAACGTGCTTGCCAAATCAACTGGAGCTTTTGTTCAAACTGTTTGTGAAAGCAAATATGATACTTCGAAACAAACCCGAAGCTGGCAAACCCGAAACTATAACGCGATAATTTGCTCGTCGGCCTCCACTGGAACTTCCACCTCCACCAGTGCTTCGCGAGAGAGGCAAGTTCCTTCCAGTGTCATACGGTCGCCCACCAGGTCCCCTTGGTCCTAAACCTCGGGGAAATTCAACCCGCAACCGATACCCTTCGTAATCATAACCATCACGACCACGAACGGCATCTTCTGCATCCCTGAAAACAATAGTAGAGGAATAAATTCTGCAGAGGCAGAGAAATAAGACAAACCGTAGCTTCATATACTACTGAAAGTACAAAACAGTCTACTCCGACTTAAAGAAGTGGAAGCAATGCAAGGACTAAGATAGTGCTAAAAATGACGCAAACCTCGCATCTTCGAACTCCACAAAAGCAAAATATGGCTGCCGCCGATCTTTCAGGTCGACGTAAAGAACCCTGCCATATTTGCTGAAGATATCTTCCACATCTTTCGCCCTAACAGTTGTTGGTAGATTTCCAACGTAAATGCGGCTTTCTCGCGACATTCTTCCTAAATATGGAAGCTTAACGACAGGTGAATAAATCTCATGAAGAATCAGATATAGAAGCTTACTCCCAGAAACAGAACAAATTCAAGAACTCCCACTACAGTTCGGTATAAAGTGATTCGGTTACTATGAAACATTCCATATCCATCACTACGGTAACAATATATTTTCTTGTAGTACTGCTATGGCCCGTTTGTACACGCAGTACAGGAGAAAAATTAACAGGATATATCACTGATCTCAACGAATATTACCACCATCAACGTAAAAAATTTAATGCCAAAATGAGAAAAACAGGGCCTACTCATAATTCACGCAATCTCGTTGGACAACTATGACTCTTTCAAGTTGTTCATTAACTAGGTCGCGGTGAAAATTTTCTGTTTTTGCTCGCACCGAGGGAACAAACCCTAACAACTCTTCTTGGTATGTACTTTTTTGCATATGAATATTTTTGTACGTGAGCTGTGAAAGTTATGGAACACAGTTTATATGCACTAGTAATGGTAAGTTTCCGTCGAAGTAATGACTCATTTATTCTTAAGATGCAAAGTTTCTAAGTTTTATGTATATGTAACTATATCATTCTATGTTTTGTGATACTGTACTACTTTCCGCGGAATGATATGTATTATCGATGACCAGTCAGTCCTCTGTAACCCAACAATTTTTAATTACAAGGTAGCTACTGTCCGGTACAGTTGTGCAGTACTCTACTCAATTGCTTTATTCCTCATTGCACCATTAATGTTACGGTGGTAAAATACAATCCAAGACTAATTTCAGAATTAACTAAATTTTTATCACAGACAGACATGAACAGCTTGTTTTAGAATTTCGATCAAGAGTCACTGCATTCATGTGTTGCTTCGTCGGATTTACCCACCTGATCCAAATATCGTTTCAGATTATCTGCCGCAAACAGTATTTCCTGGAAATAAGCTCTCTTAATGTTGTATTAGCATTCTGTTGTCATTGTATTTTCCTCAAACATTTTTTTTTGCATTATTTTCCAATTCCCTTCTGCATTCCAAAAATTCTGCTTCAAATTTTTAATAAAAATTCTGTTTTACTTGTGAGAGCCTTTGCTTGTTAACAACTGCTTTATAAAATGCTTCCAGTGACTCAGTCGATTTCTTCAATTCATTTTGTTTCGCTTTAAATATGGCGCAGTTTAGGCGTATTTGAGCACTGCTGTTATCAAGTTGAAGCGCTCTATCGTAAGCTTTGTTTGCATTCAAAGTATCATCTAGATTCGTTAGTACTACTAAAAATATTCTTATATATATTGTTGCTGAAGAGTGCTTAAAATGGTAGCTAGTGACAGGAGATGAGTACTGCTGTATAGGTAAGATTTCAAATTTTGACCTAACTGATATTTTTGAAAATTACACGGATATTTTAATTTTTTAATCATTTTTTTAAAATGTTTTGAGGAGAAAGGAGAAAGAAATCAATAATGCCCTTTGCTTGAAATAAAGAGGTAGAACCTGCTAAAGCCATATAAGCCATTGCTGAACGAGTGTTTAAATTGGCAGCCGATGATAAAAAATGATAAGCGGATGAGTACTGCTCCATAGCATTATGCACAATACCAAGATTGTAGCAAATTTTCCATTCAAGCGGACATAAGTAATTGGCCTTCACAAGAAAGGGAAAAATATAATTCATTTTTTAAGAGATATGAAGTTCTTTTTAAAATATATTTTAATCGTTTAAAAAATTTACTTTCTTCAGACAGCTTATTGCTGCGACGCACTTGCCTTTACCAAAAAAACACATGCCTATATTGTTCCACAATGGTCCATTATATTCACATTTTTCTGCAGCTATTCTGTAGAGGAATAAATAATAAATAAATCAGGAAATAAAAAATGTAGATACATGGTTATTTATCCATTTACAGTTTGAATCCAGAAAAAAGACTTTCATGTGCAACCCATTTCGAACTTTATTTTAATATAATTGTTTGTCAAACAAGAGCAGAAATTAAACTAACCTGTACTTAGTCAGAGCGACATCATGTTCACCATTTGTTTGTATAATCGAACCAGCGGCCAAGATACTTTGTGGATGTGTGGGATCATAGCTGAGGGCTTTGCCAAAGGCTTCAAATGCTTGGTCATCATTTTGCCACCTTGCATAAAGCAATCCCATGTTCGTGATAATATCAAGATTCTCTGGTTCCAACTATAATCATCGCATTGGAAATCATCCGTTTTAATTTACATCATTGGTATTATTCTCCTTTAACTGCTAGTTTGGTATTATTCGGTGTATATGCTTAATATCACAACTCCTCAACCTGTTATAACGTTTCACAAAGTATTTCACTTTACAGGGACTTTTAAAGAATGAACTATATCTGTTTGTGTTCGAAATTCATGAATTTTCAATTCCTAGGACTCAGCTTCTGAAAAATTTCGGAAAGGTTCCCAGGATGAAATTCATGCTGTTGTTCCGACCCAATTGAAATTATACTTCTCAGCATTTCAAGACCTACTTCTAGTGCTTTTTTTTGTGCTTCGATTGCTGATTTAATATCATTACGTTGTTCACATAATCTTGCTAAGAACGTTAAAATTTCAACACGTCGTGCGATTCTTGGAGCTGTGAGTAAACACTCCTGAGCCTGAAAAGATTTTGCTTATCGAAAATAAATAAGGATAATAAGCTGAATTCAGAAACAGCTTTAAAAAGTCTTAAGGGATAAGAAGCCTGAAGAAAGACTGAGCATGCTTTAAGCGCGGAGTCAGAATCCTGTTTGATGTGATATAGTGCCATCGCTCGCCAGTAATACGATTTCTATAATTACATATCATTATTTGTTTCGTTTAGTGTGAATTAGAGTGAAAAATAATACAGTTTAGTTTAAAATGATACACCTAAACTTACCCAGTCCTTTTCGTTTAGCTTGATTGCATCTAGGAAAACTTCTGATGCTTTCACATGGCTTCCAAGTAAGAAATGCAAACAACCAATTTCACGCAGATAAACATCGTTTAGGGGATTAACTGACTGTGCCTTCCCAAACCTTTAAATTCGAGTCAAAACTTGTAGGTTTCATTTTACAAATAAGGTCCACAAATATTTTAAGACCACAACAGCGATAGAAAACGGGACAACAAACCAAATTAAAGATTCTCGAAAATTTCCCTCTATTCGAGCTATTTTACCTCTGATGCAAAATGGATATTCGCACATTTCACTGTATTCGTCTGTCATCTCCTTTAATCAGAAATATTCATAATTCTAGGATAACGCAAGTGTGATAACTTTTGCTGTAAGAAATGACGTAAGCCCTTTATTTTGAAGGATTCCTTGTAGTTGGGAAAGTGATCAATGAAAGACGATAACCTTTATCAGGGCTTTGCATGCATTGAAATCTCTTCGAATAAAGTGCTGATGAAGAATAAAATTCCTGCGATCGAAACCGTGGAGCTCCCGTTTCTTATCTTTTGCTATTACCTTTCCTCCAGCTGCTCTAAACCCCATATCACCATTTCGTTCAATACTATCTTGAAGTGCACCCAAATCACTCGGTGAAGTTGGTTTATTTTTATCGTCAGTGTTCGTAGAATTAGCAGAACTGCCGCCACCATTAATACTGTTTTCTTCACCGTCAGACATTTGAAATTACCTGACAATTAATTCCTGTAACGAACGATTACTCTAATGACGAAAAAAGGGCATATGCGACATAAAGAACCGTTGAAATAAAGGAAATTTCGGCGGATGAATCCTGAAATTTATTTCAAAAATTTGCTAGTATTTACTTGCCTGCCTAAATGGAAAGAGAATTACACTCATTTGTTTTTTAAGACCGTTTTCAGGTCTCCATACTTTCAAAATCGTTTTTCCTGTTCCTTATATGCCATTTTGCGAGTATTTTGAAAATGAGGTTTAGATGCTAAATGTTCAAAAACAGACTTAAGCAAAATAAAGGTGCTGATACGGTTTGCTGTCACCTGGTGGGTGTGAAATGCATATGAGGCATAATGGTTAGCTGCAGTGACATTGCTTACTGTCTTTTCATTCCAAAAGTCTTCGGTAAAATGGAAAAAATCCACGATATGGAAAAAAAATCATAACTGAGTTGCATAACTGGAAATTAGTGTGTTTCAAGTGTAGTCCGGTCACTATGGTTACCAAGATATTATTACTCGAACGAAACAACCATTACTGCATCAAAGGATACGATCTCTAAAGATTCGAGCAGGTCTCGCAAAATATTCGCTTGGGGATTGAGTTGATGTATGGTACTATGGAAAACAAGCCAATATTCGCAGTCGTTTATGATAAGTTCAAAGACTCGCTGTACTGAATCATATGATAGTTTTACTGTGTAGGAAAAACCTGATAAGCACACTGATGTCGCAATAATGGATGAGATACGTAACGGAGAAATGGCCGAGAAAATTTTTGTGTTTTACTTTCCGAAATGCAGAAATCCTCCGGTTGTTAAGATCCAGAAATTTTTTTTTTTTTTCCAGAATAGCACGCTTGGAGACACTGCATTTACATCAAAGTCAATTTACTGAAGCTCCAAAAAAGGTAGCTAGAACTCATCCTCCATTATACATACCTATACAGCAAGCATCAAGTACTAAGTCTTTCATTGTAACATATGCATGACCCCAACATCGGTGTTTTACAACGAGTTGGCTTCAAGTGACTTAGCTCCAACAGAAACGTACAATAAGTTATTGCACAGACCAAATCGTGCTGTTGTATCACTGGTCATCAATTTTGGTCGGATGCTTGGTGGTTCAGTGTTACGGGGAGTAATCTTGGAAGATGGTGACTTAGCTATTTGAACAGGAGTGTGGACTGGCGCAAGATGTATTGTACTATCAAGTGAGGTAATTACTGAGTGGTCTGGTGAGTCGATAGAATGAAATGTATTAATTGCAATTTCAGTTTTTATCGCTAGAAATCAATAAAAAAATAAAGGCACTTTTTACAGTAGTTCATAAGTGCATCGGTGTCCAGTTGTAGTGTGGTTCCTTCAAAAAGTTAGAGATGGATGGAGGATTATTATATCTCGCATGAATTTCAGAGGAACTGTCGAGATAATTAAAAAGGAGGTTGCAATGGCATGTGGTAGCACAGTCATCGATTTAGAAAGCCATAAAATTGACTTTCCCGTAAGTTTGGCTTTTAACTATCTCATTTATGCCTTTATTGACTTTTTTAAATATTTATAACGTTTATTAATTTTATTGTTATAGCAGGGAAGTGCAATCAAATGCAGAAATGGTTATCTGCAAATAACTGGAAGAGTATGCTTCCGTTCAGAGGAGTTAATTAGAAAAGTGTGTTTTCTTTTCTTTTTTTTTCCACATTTCTATATTCTTCGTTCTTTTTTTCCTGCTCGGAAATTGAAGAAGTGGTGTTCATATTTTCTAGCGAGAAAGCATGGAATCGCAATGGAAAATGGAAGACAGAAAGATTTTTTCCGTAATTTTAAAAAACTAATAAATTCATTGTGCTAGCCCAGTTATTCTTTTTTCTTTTTCCAAACTCAAGTTGGTTGGTGTTGTGTTTTTTAATACTAAATGGCGATTTTCATGCATTTTTGATATCTTTACTTATCTGAGTATAAATTCCAGACGTCTTTGGGCAGTATTTGCTGTGATGAATACCTCAAAATATTGGTAAGAAAATTAAACGTATGCAATCTGATCAGCGAAATTATCGATATATTGGATGATCTGATTGGAGACTGGACAGTAATTTATTACAGAGTAAAACTTTGTTCCTTGCAAAAATGCTTTTTGTTTCTTAATATATGTATTTAAGATGAATTCGTGCAAGATATGTGAGTTTTAAGTTAGCCATCTGATTAACTATTTTGATTTGCCTGCATAAGCATACTTTTTTTCTCCACTGCTCTGTTCCTACCTCTCTTTTCATTATTCCTCCAGTATTCTTAATTATGCCTATCGTATCCCAGAACTTTGTAGTTAGAGCTAGTTTTTTGCAAACTCAAGCTTGACTCCTGAATCTCACTTTTTGATTCCGATCCTCATTTTTATTATTTTTCCCTTATTTTTTCGCACTGAAACTGCAATACTCTCATTGACATTTAATACCTTGAGTCCGCTTTATTTTCATCTTGGTCACTGTTCTTACAGAAATTTAGCTGTTCCTTGCCTGAATGTTTATATCAAAATAAATATAATTCTCCAAATCAAATTAAATTCATTTTAGTTAGTTCGATACAATAGTTTTTATATTCACATCCATCGGCATGATCGAGTGCCGTTTCCCGAGCTTGCTGTACCCGCGGTATTGATTAAAATAGAAACCTTGAACAAAATGGCTTCTGTTGTCAATTCGGCACATTCTGAATGTGGTAGTGATCATGTTTATGGCTGCGAATCTGAAAACCTTAGATTAAATCTGTTTTAGCACGTAAATTACTCGCAGAAAATGTAGCTGTTTTTCTTTTTAGGAAGACTTCCAGAAAGTACTGGTTGGACGTGACATATTTGGCCGAAAAAGTTTGGTATGGACACGAATGGGCAAAAAATTTCATTTTTCCAGTTTTGTTTGCAGTCGCCAGGTAATTGGACCCAGTTAATCATGATTTTGAGCATTTAATATTCGATTAGATAGTGTCTCATTCAAGTTTCCTCAAGCAATTTTTAGTGCAACTGGTATGATGTGCCGCCAGGTACATTAACTATTATTGATCTGTGCAGTGGAGAAAATACTGTATGTCATATTTTCGAAGTCACTGAATCGTGGATGAAGCAGTTTGATAAATTAAGGCTAGTGCAGAGGGAAAAAATATCGGAAAGATTCATGCTTTCGCATGAATTGCCTCTTAAAAATGTTCGTTAAAATATCGTTTTTTTTTTTTTTCGTATGGTGATACGCTTAAATTGTAAAAAATAGGAAAGCGATCCAATTATTTGAAATGGATTTTTTTCTGAAAGGTTGCAAAATGATCAAAAATCATCCTGTAGGTCTGCAGACAAATGTCATATAAATGTAGTTAGACCATGTTTTTTTTCTTTTTTTATAAATGTGCAGTGGTATTCAAAATTGTCCATGAAGTTATTTTTCTTATTTTACAAGATGTTACAAAAAGTTGCTTTTTTTATTTATATTTATATTTAATTTTTTTTTTTTTATAGGTGAATCGCGAAGTTATGGTCAAAATTATGTTAGAACGGTTAAAAGAAGCTGTACATCGTACATTTTCTAACCTCGATAATTCTGTGAAGTATATATTATTATCATTCAGTGGCGGTGTAGATAGTTTACTGATTGCTCATGTGATGGGTCATTGTATGCCGCCAAATGTGATATTTGATTTAGTGAATGTAGCCTTTAACAAAAAAAAGGTATTTTTTTTTCAAACTTTACTTGGACTTTTTCTAGTCTCTCAAATAAGCTGAAAGTTTGTTTCAAGAATTACGATGAAGCTCCAGACCGACAACAGAGTAAAAAAGCATTTAAATATCTAAAATCTTGCTATCCTGAACGTGCTATTCGTCTTCTCTTGGTTAACGTTGATCTCAATGAATTGATACATTGCCGAAAAAAATATATATCGGGTGCAGTAGCTCCAGCCTGCTCTGTCTTAGATGATTCGATTGGATGCGTGCAGTGGTTTGCCGCTCGTGGTGAAGGACTCTTGTTCGAAGATAAGAAAGAAGCTTTTGTTGCTGTGAAGTTGGTTTTATTCTTTTTACCAAACTTTATAACAATATCGCTTACTTCAAGTCCTCAGGCATCCTGCGCTGTTCCCTAAGTGATTGTCTTTTCATAAATTAAGTATCTGTAAACAAAATAAAAGTTGAATCTGTTTATTTAGGTGAACTTCTAATTTGGTTAATGTGTTTTTGTTTTCCAAGGTCAGAAGCGAAAATTGTAGTTGTCGGAAGCGGTGCAGATGAATTGTTTGGTGGCTACATGCGGCACAGAACCACATATTTAAAGAAAGGAAGGAATGCAGTAGTGGAAGAACTGCGCGAAGAACTGAGAAGAATTGGTGAAAAAAATCTTGGACGTGATGACAGGGTGGTATCTAGTCTAAGCAAAGATCTAAGGTGTGTGGTGAATTAACTGGCTCCCCAATTTGTATTTGTTTTACTTCATACAACTAAAAAATTAGTCTAAATTTAATGGCTTTCTGACTGCGTCGTTTTCTTGTTACTGTCTATACGAATAATTCATGAAAAAACTTTTACTTGAATAGTACTTGATTCAGTTGTATTTTTATCTTCAGAGCACCGTTTCTTGATGATTTGTTTGTTGAATGGGTTGCTTCTTTACCTTTGGAATATAAAACCGACTTTACGCTACCGCGCGGGTTTGGAGAAAAGTGGCTAATACGGGAAACATTAAGGGTAAGTTGTATTATGTCATTTATAGAAAGACAGATTTTTGATACATCTTTAGTTTGTGGATGTGTTTAGCTACTGGGAACACCAGAGATATTATGCTTAACTCCAAAACGTGCGATGCAATTTGGCGCGAGAATAGCAAAACTGGAAAATCGAAGAGAAAGAGGCGACGATTTTTGTCATAGGCTTTTAGAAGATTGAATTAATATTGCTCCTAATGGGTATATTCTCTGGTTTTAAATTTTTCTGGATAACTTTAACACGAATAAGTGCCAAGTTATGCAGTTAAAAAAACTGCAGCACAAAAACAAAAAACGTTAGAGAGAACGCCCTAGAGACTTCTGTGGTTCATGAAATAGGATCTTGGAAATATACTTCTTTATAAATAGCGTTTGGACCCGCAAGATTTGTGTTTCTTAGCTTTTTTTATTTCTTTTTTTTTGGGAGAAGGAGGAGAGAGATTTGAAACCTAGTAATGGCATAAAACAGTATGAATTGTTATTGGATTTGTTAATTACTTTATTGAAGTAGTTAATACTCTTGTCTTCATTTTTCTGTTCGGTCTATCGATTCATGATATTTAAGTGTACTTACCGATAAAACGTAAATGTTGTTAACGATCTTTTTTTAATGAACTTTCTCCAAACCTCATTGGGATGAAAGCAAGTTTTTTCGCGAAGTGTTTTTCATACCATGTATTGTTTAACTAAAGTACTGCCTGTGAAATACTTTTTTTCTTTGATACAGCTAACTGGAATTAAAAGGAAAAAAAATGTGATTGCATCATAATGTTGTACACAATTAAATGAGTGATGTGCTTTAATACTACAGATTTTGGGCTTACACAATTGCAGTTTGCAACTGCAAGTGATAAAATAAGCAGAAAATGAATATATGCAATGAATGATATTAGTTATTTTCTCTTGAAAAAAGTTTTGGTTTAGACTGAAGAGGCAAATAGCATGAAATAATGGTTCATTTTCACTTAGCAAGAACTCCGGAAAAAATTTTCCAGCACGATAACTGCGCTATTTTGCATTTATGCTTATCAAGGATAAGCCAGTTTATTGGAGTCTGAGATCGAAACATATGTTATGTGTTTCTCGCATTGTCGAAGTTACGATTTTCCGGAGCTGCTGAATCATTTTATCATTACATAATCATTGAGGCATACCGTGCATAAATTTTTGGCCGTGCTGGCCCCACTCGAAGTTTTTGGTTTCTGAGAAATTTATATATTTTACTCTTTTAGTAATCACTACTGAATATTTTTGATTAAATCATAAGCTGCAGTGCAAAGAAAAAATGTTTGTTGTCGGAAATACGGAAGATTAAGTCTCATAACAGGTAAGATTTAACTGGTAGTTGCACTGTACGACTTCTTAAAAGTAAATAAAATAACAAAGTCATGGAAGCTCTTCCTTGAATCCAATATGTTTACTTTGGTTTCAGTAACCACTATTCTCCTGTTTATTCTCACTTCAGCTGCAGTTTTTGGACTACATGAATTCCCATGTCAGTAGTAGTAGACTTTATTCAACCGAAATTAAATTTATTCCTGCAGTTAAAATAAAAGAACTAAGGATTTCAGTAAGAAAGAAGAATAACCGATAATTGTTCGTTGAATTATATTCTCTTCATTTTTGATACTTTTCAAATCATTCGTTATATCTTGACATGCTGTAGAGAGTCAGTTATTATTTTATGCAAACGATAAAAGTATTGAAAGACGTTCTGGGCGTTCGATATCTTTTCAACAATCTGAATATTTTTATCTGATTACTTCACCATCTATGTTATTTTTCTTCTGCTGAGAACATGCGTAAAGTCTTAGAACAAAAGGAACCATATGGAAGCTTTGCAAATGCTTATGATGAAGCACTGTGATTGGATAGAAAAGCTGGGACGAGTCGAATGGAAAAAGTTTTTTCAAAACTACTGAAGTGAACCTGAAATATTCAATCTTCATTTAAAACTCAAACAGATTCGTTTTGATCTTTATTAAAACAAGGTTGGTGACGACAATTAGAACGATGGAAAGTCAGAAGTGCTTTCTTCTGTCGGTGTCAGTTAATTATCTGCCCTATAATTTTCCACTTTAATTTCTTAAAAATTTTAAGTAGATTACTTGAATGACTCCATTTTTTTTACATTGCTTCATCGAAATACCATCTTTTCCAAATTATAAATCATTGTATAAAACTAATTTACAACCATCAAAAAGTACCTTGTCAAGATATAAATTAGTTTAATTTGATATCGTACATAATAGTAAACCGTCATGGTTTAATTGGTCGTGATTGAAAGCCACCACTTTCAACTATAAATATTTTTTATTTCTAAAATGCGAGAAGCGTGAAAATAGGGCAGTCTCTACGTTTACTGCTAAATCTACCCCAAATTATCGCATATTATTGTGGCCGCAGAACAATTAAAGTAGTTTGCATGAGAGTGGTGCTGAAGCTGTAATAACTGGAAAGATTGGAGATGGAAGGAGTAGAGACCGGTTTAGGAACCCGTCCGGTTGGCTTATGGTTCTTCTTTCAGTTCAACTCCCTCTTCCTCCGCCCCTATACGTCACTACTCTATTGGTTTTCAGTGATTTTTACCTGCAAATAAAAACAATCATCTTTTACCGCAGTATCAATAAACAGCGGTAGAAGGGACTGTTGTGAGGCTAGCCTCACTTCCGTAACGAGCAACTCTTTCAAATGTTTTAGAGACGAGAAATGCGTCATGATACCTCAGTGATACCTCAGCGACCCACCAAATTTATCTATTTCCTGAACTGCTTTCTCGAGCGGACTGCTTATGTGACCGCCGATTATCCACGCACAGTCATTTCGGTAAGTGAATATTCCATCCTTCAACAACTTCTGAGCAATAGTATTTGATCACTTACTGTTCTTTATATATTCATTGTGCATCTGTATTTTCTTGTAAACATGACCTGGATGATGTGACATTAAAGTAGCATTGACCAAAAACAAACGGCGTTTGTGAACGTACATCACTGTGTGATTCCAGTAATTGTATGAGGAAAAAAAAATTTACTGAAAAACTGTATGGAATATTATGTTGCGCATTAGAAGGGCATGATGCTTTTCAAAGGTAACAGCGGTTTCTAATTCCGTCCGTATTTGTTTATTTTTCATTGCTGCATTTTAGTCTTGCAAATATTTGGAATTTTTTACTAAATTTTATTGAGAATAAGTCACAAATCACCTATAATTTAGCGAAAACATAGAATCATTATTTTAGAATTACAGAATTATTGATATTTAAAATTATTATAGACATTTGGTGAACTACCATTACGAAATTAAAAGTAGATAATTCAAGACAGACTGATCAGCTGATCAGCTTATGATTCCTATTCAGTGAGGCCTCAATAACATCGGGAGTATCTTATTTATACTTGTCATGCTAGTAGTAATCAAAATCATGATGCTATCGTTAATCCCATCAAACTGCCTCAGATCTCATTTCCCTCAACGTATCCCTTCAATTTTCTCAACAAAATTTTTCTTTTAAACTGCGCAGTATAGATACTTCTGCAAATTATGCTACCTTGATTTCACTATGATTATTAAATGATCTCACTTTGAACTTAATTAGGTGCCAATAATAAAGCTGAAATTATCAAATTTGTCTATGAAATTTTTTTCCACTCTTTCAAGTTGCTTTACCATTCCTGAGTTTTCAACAGTCAACTTTACCAATTTGCTGCATATGAAACAATTCTCAGTTGCAGTTTGTTGAATCATTTGAGACTGAAAAAGAACTGGTCTGGTATATGTGTGTGCATGCATGCATATGAAATTATATTGCAAGGATTTATTTCCTTCATCTCCGGTTGAAACCTGTTTCAATTCTTTGTTCCTGTTGCCCTAAAAAAGAGGGAAAGAAATAACGATAATTCGGAGCACTTGATGTGTTATAAATGTTGACGAGACTCAGGGATGCATCTGTCACGATTGTGTATCTGCTGAAAGTAATTATATTATCACTACTGATGGGACAAATTGGTGATACTTTTTCATAGAAATCTTGTTTCCAAGATGGAAGTTCATGGTATCTTACAATGAAATTGAAACCGACCTAGAACCATGTTGGTTAAAAATAATTTAATACCAATTATACCAATGGGACAGTTCAGTTTTGTTGCAATCGGTCTTATCTTTCTCATGCTTATAATCTTTTGAGTGAGTTCCATTCAATCATGTAAATTTAGAGGCTACAGAAAATTTCAAATCTTAAAAAAAAGCTTTTTTTCAGAACCTTCTATTATGATGCTAATATACAAATTAATGTTGCTTGATTCAACGGAAAATTGATTGATCAAATAAACCTAAAATTAAATAATGAAATAAACTTTGTTAATACGAGATGCGTGACCTAGAAATCATGTAGAAGTCATAAAAGACTTAAGGATAGATTAGATTACAAAGACAAATGAGCATTAGACGGATTAGTTGATTAAAACATGGTCTAGCTGTAAATGAGTTAACCAGTTTACATGAAAATATTTCAAAATAAGCAACAAATTTAAGATCATTAATGATGAAATATCAGTTTTAAAAGTTTATTTCTAAAATTTATTTTAATTTTTTCCCACTTCCCACTTTTGTTCAGGAAAAGAATATCGCTAATAAAAATAAAAGCAAATCTTGTTGGAATCACGAATTGAAAAGGAAAACCTTCAAATAAAGTAATGTTAGTCACTTTGAAAGAGTCATTTACTATGTATATGTGTTATTGTACATGACTGTGAAGGGTTTCTGCAGTAAATTTTTGATTCTGTTTTGATAACTAAAATGCATGCTTCATTTCATAAATATGAGATGGATGCAAGCATTTAATCTATTCTCTATTTCTTCCTGAAATGCAGTTAAAGGACATGATTTTCTGCGTTATAATGCACTTCCTCAGTACATCCCATAAACATCACAAATTTCACATCATCAACATTAAAAAAACTTGACATCTCTAGAAAATCAAAAGTGCTTTTCCATTTTGTATAAAAAGCAGGATTTTTTTTTCAAACCTTGCGAAAGATTGGTAGGTTTAGTTTGACAGATGTTTAAAATCTACTAACAAAATATTTTGCATTACGTTTTGTTTCCCATCAACCTTTTGAGAAGCCTGGAGGTCATCATTTTCTTGCCCTTACTTTCCTATATAAACTAATCTTCTCTTTGTAAATATGATTTGAACATAAATACTTGAATTCAATGCGATTCATCAAATTTGTTGTGAAAAAAAAAAAAAACTGTGAGAAAATCCAAGCTTCAGGTTATTCCTTAATCTTTACTACTGTCAACTATAATCATTTATTTTCAGGTAGTGGTACTGTTTACGGCATTAGCATCTTCAAAATTATTATTCGTGAAACCGAAAGATGACTTGCAATCAGGCTATACGCCACCAAGCGCTCGGGCTTTCAATGAATTAGAAGTATTCCGAAAATACAACGATGGTAAAAATCCGGTAGTGGTAGTTATTATTGTTACGGCAAAAGACGGTGGTTCGGTTACTCGACTGTCCCACTTGAATGAAATTACGAATATCGTTGACTATGTCGGATCAAATTTCCCTGTTAAAAATTATACCTATTACCGAATGTGCAAAAATTTTTGTGATGTCAATGAACCCGTTCGACAGTTCAGAGTATTATCTTTACTGTTTTGCATTTATAAGAACTTATTTTGACTTCAATAAATGGGTCCTTAATTTTAAAATTTGGAACTTAGCTAAGGAAGAAAGAAGTGAACCTGATAGTCATTTCAGATGATTTTTATGGTTTTGACGTGGACATGTTTGAAGTATTTGTAGTGAAATTCCCCACGTCATTATTGATTTGATTAACTTCATGCATTTTCTTCTATTTTCAATAATTGTTTAAATTTTTTAGAGCCTGATAATTATTACTCGTCTCCACTGATATTAACAAAATTGGGGTGAAACCAAAAAAGGTTTTTTTAGATTTTTAGTACGCCTGACAGAAACACTCTGGGATAAGAGATGATGAAAGCGTCAAATGGTTTGTATATGCCATTGGTCTCCTTTTCTCATTATAGAAAATTATAAGTACAATAACGGTAAAATTAGCAAGCTGCAATAACAAGAGTACGCTAATTTTCAGAATGGACTGCTACTGAACAATGCGAAACGTCTTGAGAACAACATCAGTGACAGCAGTGAAAGTAGAAATTACGGTAATGCAAGTAACAGTATTGCTCGTGATTTAATTAAACTTTCTTTTCCCATAATGCAATTTCTCGGGCGTGATCTTGACTTATCACCTTATTTCTTTGGTGTTGAAAAGCATGCGATAAATGACGTGGATCGAATCTCTGGAACAAATATCAAGTATGTCAAATTAGTGGCGCTACATTTCCGAACACAGCAACCGAGAGAATGGACTAACGATGACACATTTCAATGGGAACGACTTGTTGGAAATTATTTTAGAAAGTGAGAACTATTTTTCCGGATACAACAAATCTGAAATGTAAAGGATAATCGCGAGAAGTTCAGCTTATGTAGGCGCGTCTTTTTTAAATTTTAACTTTGTTGGTATTAAAAAAAATTCACCTAATTCTGATGCTGCTATCTCCGATCGAAATAGAAGGGCAAAACTAAAATTTTTGCATCTTCCTGTCTTTAACAGTACTCATTAGCATCTTTAAAGTATATTGCCACGTTTTCCCACCCTGTAACCTTACACGTACACAATTTGGATGGCAAATTCTTCAAAAACTGACATTTTATATTTTCTCTAGCAGTTTAACATACATTCTCCGCAGAAAAAAAATTTCCAGTGAATACAACAATTCGTTAATTCGACCAATGGCATTCTCGATCGCTTATACACAAGATGAAATCGTTCGTGCAGGCCTTGCATTATTGCCTTACATATTATTTGGGTTCATTGTGATGTGTATATTTGTCACTGCAACAGTTAGTATCAATTCAGCGTACACTAGACAGGTCATTTTGGATTTCTCGAGAATTTTTCTGAAACTCCACAACTACTAATTAATGATAGCCAGTTTTTACACCGAAAATTGCTAAAATTTCTTAGAAATCTTTTGCACTTTTAATAAGGTGAATAAGTTTGATTGCCAGAATTTATTAGAAAGTCCCATTCTATTTAGGGACGTTTTTCGAGTTCCATTACTGTTATTTCGCTGAGGCAAAGATTCTGGTCAGTTTGTTCATTGCTAGTTGAAATATAATGCTGAAAATCTCTCAACAAATTCAAACAGTGAAGCTAATTGTAGCAATTCACAGATTTAAGTTGCGACTGAAGCTCGGAAAATATTACGAAGCAATAATTTTCTGATACAGTTTGTTCAGATTTCCTCGAAAATTTTGTGCCCCATACACTGAATTATGGAAAATTTTTGCATAGAACTTCTGCATTCTAAACTTAGATTCATCTTTCAAAATTTAACAAGGCTCCATTATTCCATGATTCTTCTTTATCAAATAAGGAATACGGGATGCAGTAGGAAAATTCATTCGCAGCAAGCTAAAAAGTTAAAAAAAACGAATTATTCAATAAAGGAAAGAGCAGTGTGGTTAAATGAGTTAATAATGGATATAGCTAATAATATATTACTTCCAGATGCTTTCAGTCATTACATAAACAAAAACAATATTAAAATTTGAAATCTTTTTCATTACAGTTTTCCAAAATCAAAATAGCTTATTCCTTGGTCGGATGTATTACACCATTGATGGCAACATCAGCAGCTCTCGGAATTTTGATTTTACTGGGTCTTCGTCCTGGTTCTATTCTCTGTGTTACACCGTTCCTTATTTTAGCCATAGGTATTTTTTTTTTCCGTTCCTATCAGCCATGAATACTTTTAGTACCCCGGACTAATTGTTAAGTGTTCAGAGTTGCCAAGGTGTTAGTGATGACAAAAATAACCCGAAATTCTTGCTATTTTAGGCGTTGACGATGCATTCTTAATAATTAGTGCATGGAACAAGACGGATATTGAGATGAGGAATGGTACCATTTCGTGCAGCACAATTCGGGAAAGAATGGCGATCGTAAGTTTGTTCCATTTCTTCCCGAATCATAAATTACGTCGTCCCTAGCACCTCCCGGGAAAACATCAGCTTTGTGATATTAACATTCATTAGGTCCTAACTGACATTGGGCCATCAATAACCATCACGTCACTAACAAATATGTTGGCATTTGGAATCGGCATATTCACGACATCAACGCCCGAAATTCGACTGTTGTGTATCGCTAATGCAGCAGCCATTTTTCTGGATTATGCATACACCATAACACTTTACGTTGCTGTAATGTGTATTGGCGCCCAAATAGAAATGCAGCAACAGAAGGTTTGTAAAAAATCCGTTGCTGTCGAACAGAAGTCTCCTGGACCCTCAGTGGTGCGTTAATTTGACTAAATTTTTAATGAACTGAAGAAAAGAAAGGGAAGAGTGGTTTGACACAATCGGGCAGTGTTAAATAGACTCAAGAGAAATATTTTGATCTGGTTGTTTTAGGCATTTACCGCATCCTAGTAGTATTGAAGTCGTTAGTATTGTCTAGTTGCGATGATGCGATAAATCAACAGATCTTGAATAAGTGCAGGAATTTCAAAGAAATAGTATCATTAGAATTATTGAAATGCACCGATAACGCAATTAAATATTATTGAAACCTCCAGCAACACATGTTGGTCGGGAATAAACGGTACAGTGGTATAAATTTTAAACTTTACCTCTACTTTTTTCAGATTACAACTTTCCTTCATATTTATTGCAAATACCTTGCAAGTGGTTTCACTGCAACTTTGATTTTTATAATGCTTGTGCTTTACTTGGCTGTAAGCATTAAATATGCGTTAATGGCAAAAGGTTGTCTAACACCTGAGAAATTATTTTTGGCTGATTCACCGATGATAGAGGTACCTCAGCAAACTTTATTGCATTTCGTTTTAGTTTAGTCTTGTCCCAAATACTTACTAAAATTTTCAGGTAAACGAGTTGTACAATAAAATTATTATGCCTTCATACACTTTTGTGACGGTGTTCATCTCAGAACCGGGAGATTTACGGAACTCATCCAAACGAGAGCGTTTTAAGGACCTGATATACCACTTTGAAGCAATACCAGGCTGCAAAGGCCCGAAATTTACACATTTTTGGCTTCGTGATTATGAAATATATTTAAAATCAAAAGCTGAAGAAACTGATGAAAACGGTTTCGATGATTATACCTCATTTGATTTGTTTAAATTCCTGAAGTGGCCTGAATATGAATCTTGGGGCGGATTCATGAAATTCGACAACCAAACGAATCGGTAACTAATTCTCAGGTTCTCTCGGACTATTATTTTTAAACCTCTATTTTTTTTCTTCAGAACTACAGGTTGTGATAATACCTTTTTTTGAATATGGGCTGCAAAAAATGGGGAGATATGCCCCAGATTTTAACTACAAAAGCTTTCGTCATTGTTAGCTAACTGCAGAATCTGTTCAATGATTCTTCGTAGAATATCGGAAATTAACAAAAAGTTGATAACTTTTCCACATTGTCAGAATTAGTCCATAAATTTCGAATTAAAAAAAATAACTTTAATTTTAAATTTTCGGCACAATATTGATGGTAGCTGCGGAAAATCTAAGCGCATTTTATGCAAACAAATTTCAGACTTATAGCGTTTTATGTCACGGTCACATATCAAGGTAAAAATCAATCAGATTGGACACAACGATTGCGTATGCTGAAAACGTGGCGAACGATTGTTGATCGTTACAAGATATGACTTTTGCACTGTACAATAGTATAATTTGATCTGTTCAAGCCTCCCACGGACTTATGGAATAAATCCACAAAATTTCAATGAGGAATGAAGTGGTACCCACTGCGTGGGGTTACATCATCTGAGTAAGCAGATTTCACGTATTTGAAGGCCAGCTTTTGTAGGACATTGGAGCATCTATATATGAAGAAGAAGCATTATTCACGGATCAAATTGAATCATTGGTACCGACAACTTTACAAACATCTCTTGTGATACTTTCCTGTATGGCTGTAGTGTGTTACATTTTCATGCCTGACTTTTTCACCGTACTGATTGCAATTTCATCAACCGCATCAATATGTGTCGGTAAGTGCATCACAGCAAAATCTCATTTCTAGACCTAACTTATAAACAGCATTTTGAAGTTTTGTATTGGTTCTAAAACTAGCCTAGGATCTAAATATTGCAGGAGTATTTGGTGTTTTGACTTTCTGGAATATCGATGTCGACCCAGTTTCTATGGCAACAATCATTATGTCTATCGGTTTGTCGGTTGATTTTCCAGCTCACATCACTTTTCATTACCACCGTACTACACTGAATCCAAATCTGACATCGCTCGAAGAACGTCTTGCTCATTCCTTCAGCGTCATCGGCTTCCCATTGCTTCAATGCAGTTTTTCAACAGTGTTCTTCGTTCTGATTCTTCTACTTGTCCCCAGCTATATGAGTGAAGTACGTATTAGTTTGAAAATTCTTAGCATATCGATTTTCCTAAGGCTAAATTCCAGTTTTAATTTTGAAACTCTAAGATAACAAATATTTACGAAAACTTTTTCATTGCAGGTATTTACAAAAGCCGTTGTTGTGGTGGTTTCTCTGGGAACGATTCATGCTCTACTTATTGTACCAACTCTTCTCTGTGCATTGTCAAAAATTAATCAATACTTCTTACTTATGAGGGATTGTAAGGTTATCATCCCATTATCCTTTATGTAAAGCAGATTGATCAGGAATTACCACTCCTAGTCGTGCATTTGAGATCGAATTAAGTTCGTATTTACCAATCCGACTTGGAATTATTATTGAAGCAGATCTTAAAACTCAAATAAGCAAAAGTTGTAAACGTTTTATTGAACTAACTGCAATCGTTATGTTTGCATTATTGCAGCCAAATCCGTGCTTGAAATCCATTTTCCTTAAATTTCAGTTCACATTGTCCACTAGTGCGACAAGAAAAATAACTGATTCATCTAATGTGACGCAGCAGCAATGAAAACTTTTCATTCCACTCTACTATAAAGTTCTAAAATCATTAACAGTTGGACAATACGTGATGGTGCTGAATAACTTAACAGAAGGAACTTGTTGGATTCGAAATTTACTCGTTCAGATGTAAGATCAAATTGCTAAAAGGATATTGCGGAAAAATTTATAACAGTGTAACAGTTTCAAGATACAAGCACCCAAGAAATTGACTTGTGGGTTTTTCAGTACTTGGGTTTCAGTAATTTTTCCATGATTATTCGAACAATAAAATCTCCGAATCTCAGTCCAAATAACTTACTTAAACTTACTCGATTATTTAACAGCATAAGAACTGTAGTTTAACAAAAAAATATCTTTTCCAATTCTTTGCGCGCTATATACTATATGGGATGATTACTTAAATGAGCACAAGAATCATAATTGATTTTACATTATTGAATGTCGTCAAAACAATTACTTCAGCGTTAATTGAATGCTAAACACTGGAATCAAATTAACAGACAGCTGAATTGTTTATGATGACAGTATAAAAATGTAAATATTCAAAGAACCTATGAATATGTATATGAGTGCATATAAAATTCAATATTTGTGTGAAACAAAGATACTGGAGAGTTGAAAATCTCCGTGTCCAGATTATCAGTATTTAGAGCTAGCCAATATAGTCAAAAACACTTTTTCAAATGATAAAATTTTTAATAGGATTTAATAGAATATTTAATATTTAATAGAATAAATATTCAATAATATTTCCAACTTACGATACAATCATTTACTGAATAACTAGAATCTTTTAACTGATAAAAGTTATTTCTTATTATCGCTCCCAGCTCCCCACCTAGTGAACTTGATTCATATTTTCTGATTTGATATGCTGTCCAATTGGGATCTCACTGAAAATTGCAAGAAAAGCAGTTGGCAAAAAAATGTATGAAGATTTCCCTTTGAAATAACCTTAATTACCAATTTCTAGAGATTCTTTATACTCACTGTCGGACTCTCCGAAATTTGTTTCTGTCATTTAAATAAAATTTCTGAATGAAGCTGTGACAGATATCACAAGTGTTCATGTATTTTTTGCAGGATATAAGAACATATTTGTATAGGAATAAGTCATTCTTCAAGTAAAATTATATAATTAACATTCATCCTTACTAAACGCAGCACCAGCTTTTCTGTTTCCTTTGTATACTCATATGAAGTTTTAGTACATCATCCCACTGTCCATCCTCACGCTCCTGCAACTTCCTGAAAAAGAAAGTTGGCAAAAAAAAAAAAAAAACCATGCGCTCAAATCCTTTTCAAATTTAAAATTTCGCAACTAGTAAGTCCCATTTTCCTTCATATTTACGAAGTTCTTCCAATGAAAAAAAAATACCTAGTTTCATTTTCAGTAAGGGAATTTGGAACAGTATGTCGTATTTTGTTGTTTTTGTTAATAATGACAAATAAACATCATACCAAATTCCTGATCACTCGAATACTATCTGAGAAGTAAGAAAAAAACCTTGACAAAAAATTACATGGCAACAGCTCTCATACAATCGTTAATCCCAAAACCAGTAAAAGCACTTGTTTCAAAAAACATCATATCAAATTCCTGTAAATTCAGGAGGCTTTTTTGGAATAAGTTCCAAGTAACTTAAAAGTGTATAATATAAAATGGATAAAAATCCCTACTTCAGCAATCTTCTGGCCATATTTATACTTGAGCACTCTGGAATAATCATTCGCAAATAAATCAATCTGTAAATCAGGCCAAATCGATTTCATTAATACATTAATCTAAGGAGAAATCAGATTAAAACTACTAATTTTTGGATTGACTATGTGGTGAGACTACACGACAAACAATCCTGCGCTTGCTTCTAAAACATCTCAGAAAAAAAAAAAAAAAAATTGAAATAATACTTTGTTCCCAACCAGACACATTACGCAACTTTCGTCCACGCCAGCCTTCACCGAAGCAATCCAGTTTCTGACATTCAAAAATGATTGTTCTGAGGTTACATCGTACATTAATATGACACCATCTGCTTTTCGAAAATACTGCTTTGTTATACTCCGAAATCTATGACAAATTCTTAGTCAATAGTATGGTGGAATTTGTAAAAAGTAAGCGTAAAAAATAAGAATAGCTAAGTAATGAATTAAAAATTAATTAATGAATGGAAAGTAAGAAAATTGAGGAAACGAAATAGAAGATCGAATTTAGCAGAACTGCAGATAAATCTAGCACAATAAATGAATGCTAAAATAAAAAAAGACTAGTTCTTGTCCAAGTATCATATAGTGAAGCGACAAAAGCAGTAGCTAAATGACGTAAATCAAAATAAAGTTCTATAGGTTCTAAGGAAAATCAAAGTAAAACCTTTCTTGCCCTGCGGTATCCCATAACTGCACAGCAACAACGCGATTGCGCAGCTGAATTGTCTTAACCGTGAAGTCAACCCCAATAGTGGCATTAAAAAGAGGTTTAAATCGATTGTGACAAAACCGATGCAGAAAGCAAGTTTTGCCAACAGCTGAATCACCCACAAAAACCACTTTAAAAATGCGGTCCGGTGAGTAATCTAGCCGTAGCTGGAATTTGTTTTAAAAAAAGGAAGCATATTCCTGCAAGGTATATCTCCAAACTGTAAATGCAGTTTTGGAATTCATGTAAGTTAGGCACAGAAATGAATTTAAAATATATATTGCTTCTTGTAATAAACGCTTATACACGTCGATGGTGTTAGGCAGTTAGTTTTACATAGTGCTATGCAAAAAGAAAGTACAACAATCTGTTCACTTAGACTGAATTATTTGAAAATATAAATTTACTACACCGGATATGAGACACAAAAATATATTTAATTTCCAAGTTTATAATCGCTAAGTGGTATCCGAAATTTACTTTTGCCTTCAATTTTGGTTTGCTAAAACTTACCTCGGATGATGGCTCATTGTTTATTCCTTCACACTCCCGTAATTCCTGCAAATGCAAATGATGCCATTAATTATGCCGAATAATTAAATTGGACTTAAAATTTAATAATGCACGCATACAAATTTAGAATTGCATCATCTCTGGAACCGAACTGCAAGCAGCCCACTACTACCTGCTTTTATAAATAGCTTCGAAAAAAATTATATTCTATGTTTAATCTAGCTACCTTTTTTCCACAACTTTTACTATCTCAAACTCTTCCTTCCAGCTGAGTGGGCGGGCAAAGTTGCATCTGCCCATTCATGTGCAACAAATAAACCGATATATCCTGCTTTTAGGTTAGAAAATGTCGCCCTATTTCCTACCTGTAATCTTACAAATATAAAACTTGTATAAACCAGTTAGAACAATAACTTCTAACCTGCAAAGCTTCTGCGTTTTTATTATTCCTTTTGGGTTGGAATAAATGCATACTAGTATTGTCAAACTTCTGAATGACTATTAATTTTTGAGCTTTAATATTTGCTCAAAATACAAACATTAGCCAATGATCGGGATGATGACTTCATCTCCCAATAATACTGTTTTTGCACAAATCTAGTTGACTTCCTATTTCCTTATCACGCCTTCGCAAATCATTCAGCTGTAATCCAAATCATTACACAGTGTAAAAATTTCGCCCAGTAACAAGTACTCTCCAGAAAAGGTAGAAATGGTCGTCTGCTTTAATTCACATTGACATCAAACATTACCTAATTGTAAATACTAAATACAAATATGTGGACGTTTCCTTTTTCTTAGCTCTTAATTCTTGACTTTTTTTTATTTCCGTTTACAAAAAAAAAAAAAAGAAATAACAAGAATAATAAGTTTAAAGCATTATTTCATGATATTCGGTGCTTTGGAGTAAAAATACGATTAACTGGGAATAAAGAGGATGTGTGAAATGTTTTCATTGGAGATCGTTAAGAAAACAATAAAATCATCTCCTAAATGCTAACTCTACTATTTTCTAAACGATTTCGAAAGAAGCATTATTTCATGAAGCTTCTAAACTATTATTATCAAAGCGAAAAGATAGGAAGGAAGACAATTGGCCTAATAAATGCAAAAGGATGAAGCAGTAATTAAGTAGTGACAATATTCAATTACACTACCGTCTAATTAATTTATGCACATATTTTTCACTCTTCGAAAATATGGAAAACAGAAGGTATCTTTTGATGACATCAAATAAGAGCTTGTTGGTATGTTAAATGCGAAACTTGTTTAAAAATATCTTTGCTTAAAATGACACTTTTCATGCCGTATAAATAATACGAAACATACTTTGGAATTCTGCTTTATTTCCACTGTTGTTTGTGTCCGTGGATCATATAGTATTGGTGGCGGTCCCGTGTTTTCTACGGTAAACGGGTATTTGGTCAGTGATTCTCTGGAATGAACTGATTTTTACTTTAGATTATAGAATAATCTTGCTATGTTTGCTAAACAAATGTATTTTCGGCTTGATCTGAAATTTCGGACTTGAAAAATTAATTAACAGATTCGTCGAACACATATTGAGGATATTTTTCCAGCTGATTAGAATAAGTTCCAGTGTAAAAATAACCCAGAAGATACACCTACTATGATTATTCAAAAATTTTTGAAAATTCAAAAGCAGCTTAAATAATCGTTAACTAAAATATTTGAAAATTACTCGGTTTTTGGTTGGTACATGATCCAAAAATTTTTAACAGGTAGCATCCTACTAATTTCGCGCGCTACCATTACATCCCGTGTGGGACAAGCCTCTTTACAGGATTGATTTCTGCAGTCATCTTATTAGGAATATGAAACTTATTTTAAAAAATGGTTAATTACTTTTGGATGAAAGTTATAAGTCTTGAAATACCTAGAAATAAGAATATTTGTTATTACTGAAAGTGCAGCGACAGTTGGCGGAAAGATATTTACTTCTAATCTTCTATAACGTTAATTCACGGTTGCATATTTTTCAAAAAATATAGCAGTAAATAAAATGTATAGAAGTGTGTACTATGCAAAAATAGATTATTGAAAACAGTATTATGGCTAATATTATTAAAAATTGCCATTCTTTTGTTTTTCCTCAGAATTTTCAGAAAAAAAAAAGAAAAAAAATAAAAAATAATAGTTGAGGAATTATTCCACAAGAGAGAAAATAAAAAAGAATGCAATTAGAAAGAACTGTTTATTTGAATGTAAATTAAAAGTTTTTCTCGAAACTTTTGTATTTATTTCACACAAATAAACTGTGGTTCGGGCTTAACAGTTTGAGTACGATAATATTAAGACCGAAAAATACGAGAAATGAAAATAACGAACATCCTTTGTGGCCAGTTGTACCCTGTTTTAATGGCGGCCACCACCAACTCGTCTTGCAATGAACCAGCGAAATCGTAAATTCCCTGACGTTGCTCAGAAGAAATGTGGCAGTCGTCTTGTTCATTGTTTCGTTGCCTCAGTTGTCCAGTAGCTTCCGAGGGCTTTTTATTTCGCAGTGCCTTCTCGAGCTTCGCAGCAGTTCTAAAAGAAACGTATCCGCTTGAACCTATCACTTTTTGTTCTGATTCCATCGCATTTTTCTGCACTTCTTTCCTCTTCCTTTTCTTTCCACTTTCATCACTTTTTGCTAAATGTAGCCCTTTCTTTTCTCTTTCCTGAAATTATTCGCAATGGCTAGGAAAATGTTTCATTCTAAAGTTAACATTCAACTAAGCTGCAAATAATTCAGCTAATAAATGGTAAAACAGAATGTGAGACCGCTTCCGATGTTTTCCTAAAACTTTCTTGAAATGCGTGTAAATTGTAAATGATGTTGCTAAACACTAAAGACATCTTTTTCTTTGGTAAGTTCTCTCCATTCAGTGTCTGTGGATATCTTCAAAAATAAGTGCAGAAAATACAGTTGGAAATGCACTGTTTAATATTTTCTAAAGTGTAACTGATGCATGAAATTAACAGCTTGAAATGGAAGAAAAGAAAGCAGAGAAATTATTAATGGCATGAAATGGAAAAAAAGAAACACAATTTGAAATTTCGTCACTAAAAACCTATCAACTCGAAATCCTAAGCAAATATCTTTACCAAATCGAGTCAGCACCCAGCTCCAATGAAAACTTTTCTGACATGAACATTCAGTCAATGATTTTTTAAGCATAATCTACAACCTTCAGTACTCTAACAGAACCATAGTTGTCGTTACTTATTTATACTGTTACTGTTCAAACTTCGAACTATTAGCAATCAGTTCATTTCCGATAAAATCATAAGGAAGAAATTTCGTACCATCGTCGACTATCTTCAGGATTTGCAAAGCTTTGGTTCTTCTGCTTTTTTTCAGAAAACAAATTATAACAATGTATTTAAATGCTGTAAAAAAGTGAAATCCGCTAGTTATATATTTATTAATGGAACAAAAATGTTTGTAGTTTTTTGTTCTTGTGTTTATGAAGCTTAAAATTTTTTAGACTGCCTGATTTCGTTAAAATATTTTTTTGTTGCGAAATTCCGGGCCATAAACTTCTTTAGTCAAGAGCCAAGTTTTGGCCACTGTGTGAATATTCTCTTGGTTACTAATTCAATCACAATGGAAAGATCAAATGTTTAAAAAATGAAAAAAAAAAAAGTGTAAAGCTTCAGATTCACAACTTTTTGGGACAAAAATTTATAAGTGGATGTATATGTCCTTTTCATAAATTAAAGAAAATTTTTTTTAGCAGTTACAAATGATCAATAAATTTTCACCAGGAATCCAGTGATATTGTTTCTAGACATATAATTTTATACTATAAGGTATTTGGTACAATCATAAATCCTATAACCTATAACAATAGTATCATTTTAGCACAAACAATCTTTTTTAAGACTTTTTATACTTACGAGTGCATAAATAAAAAGTAAACCTTTATTTCTGCTGGGTAAGCTTCGTTGACAACACTTTGCAAAAGTATCGGTTCTGCAAGATTGTTAAGTTATATATACATATATAGCATGCAATAGTATCTAAACACAAGAGAGACTTACTAATATGTTCAATGAATTGATTTTCAGTAATATAATTAGTTCTCAAAACATCCGCATTGTCAAAAAATACTTCCAATTGCTGCTGTGATATATTTGGTATCATTCCATCAATACGAACCAAATCCATTTTCACCACAAATCCTTTTCCATTATGATCACATAACAAGAACATTTTTTTGGCCTGTTAATATCTTGAATGTTTTGTGACAAAACTTTTTTTCAGTTTATATTAACAATTAAAGAAAATGAATTTTGTTTGTGGATGATCTCATTACCTTCCAATTCTTATATATGACTTTTGTTTTTTCTGGAAAATCGCAATAAAATTAATAATTGATAATAATACTGATAACTTCACCTGTTCTGTAAGTAAAAAATCTGAATTTTGAAACGCTGGTGTAAAATTCAGTGAATTTTCATCTTCTTCCAATATAATATCTACCATCATTGCAACACTGTTGCAAATTTAAGTACTGTTTCTATGAAAAAGTGGTTTGAGTCCTTTTTTTCAAATTCAATCGTGATAAAGCTCCTAGTTTGAATATATAAACTAGCAATGATTCATAATCTTATCCCTTAGAAACTGCTTGGAGAATTCGAGTTTTTTTACAACCAAATTTTCGCCGAGAAAGTTCCAAATCAAGAATATATGGAATGAGAATCAAAATAATTGATCACTAACATAAGTCATTCAAGAACGGTGGATATCTGAGCCAAATATTGAAAATAAAGAAAGAACATTCTCACGTGACATAAATAAGTGTTTCTAAAATTTTCTGAAGTGAAACCCAGATTGTATGCGATACTGTTCGATGGACGATAGTGAAGCACTAAAAGTTGTTGATGGGTTTCACACGTGTACACAGCTGTGCACAGGTTTTATCTCAAGCGAAATTTTAGGAGCAAACTACTGTAGAATGCTGAACAACGATCCAGTTTTGTTTACAGAACTGTACTGAAGTTATAGCTTACTTGCAGGGATGGATGCCTTCGGAAACAAAAGAAACACTAAGGCTCATGAATAGTTTCACTTCTCAATATGAAACAGTCATACCTTGAACTTTGTTTTCTATCAGAAAAATGAGTTACTTCCAGCTCCTTAAAACATCCCACGACTCAAAGAAAACTTTTATTTCCCACTGATATTTTATTTTAAACAATTTTATCTACAGAAACAAAGTTAAGCATTTACTACTGCCTCTATTGACTTCACTACAGTCTCTGTAAGTCATTTGTTTCATAGACTAAAAGCACTTTACTAACCAATAAATTTATTGGATTCTACAGAATTTTATGTGTGTAATGACATTAGATATTCACATAACCTGAAATTTCGCTTCTACTTTCCGAATTTTCTTTTTGTTCTACCGTCTTCATTGGCTGACGGATTCAGTTCTGCCACACCACACTGGCTTATATTTTGCATTTTAGAATTAAACTTTTTGTAAGGATTATCGTTCCACGCATATTTACTTCCTTATATTATTGAAATTTTTCATGGAAAAATTTGATTTTATGGTTGCTTCTTCAATGATTTATTAAACATGTTTTCAAGAAATCAAAAATTTGACAGTAAGATTAAATTAGAATTTGGGGGAAGTGATAGAAATGAACAGATTTTTCTTTTTTCGTGATTCCTCCAATATCTTTCCTTCTTGCAATGGGAATAAAGTCACAGAGAAATTAAAAACGAACAGGGCCGAAGGTCTTTCTTGCACGTAATTGGTGAGCAGCAAATATTTTAATGGTGCACTGATTGGTTGGGTAAGCAATTGTCCATCTGAGGAAGCTTTTCTTCTCTTAATCCTTTTCAAAATTGGAGATAGATAGTCAATCCTTTTCTGGAAAAGCTCTTTCAATCGGAAACGATACCACAAGCCCTCTTCCCACTTCTTCTTTCCTATGATCCATCTTACCCGGAATTATGTTTTTACAATTGATGTAGTGACAATTTTAGAGTTTGTTTGATTCAAATTATCGGAAAATGAGTTGCTATTAGTACTCTAGTTAGTTAACCTCTCAAATTTCATTTCTTAAGTAAAATCAATTGTAAAAGAAACACGCGCGTTTCCCATAAATCTGTTACAAAATCTTTTTGTAATCAGGAACAATCAGTTTCTAAATGTAGCTCTTCTGATACGAAACTTGATCAAAAGCAATAGAAAATATCGGTTATTTTAAACTTTGAAGAAAATTCAAATATTCATTCAAAGAGATTTGGGAGTGGAGTACCTTTAATGCATCATTTAAACTTAAAAGTCTCAAAAAAAGGATTGGAAAATTATATCATTTAACAATCGTTTTTCATCTTGAAGCGATGATTTATTGCTATGAATGAAAACGAAATATCATATTGATTACTACTCCTTTCTTAATCAAGCACTTCGTAGAAGGGAAAGACTTTATAATGAAGGTGTGATTATCAAATTATAAATCTGCCGCGCATTTCAAGTCTTGAAACTTTATTGAAATTACTGAAATTTATTCAATTTTATTGAAATTTACTCAATTAAGTCGTCGATGAAATGTCAGTTGCAATTTGTTACTTTTAGACCATTCGTAAGCAGATGGTTTAAAGCTTGAAAAGAATTTTTCAGTCAAAAAGTTTTTTAATGTTGTTAAGTCCAAACAAACAAACAAACTTTTTGTACTTATTTGTATGGGATCAAGATATACTTAAAAATCTGAAAAACCTAATTTCGACGAGTGCATAGCGCACATGGCACGAATGCTTCATGGAAGCATGCTACAAACAAAAATTATGTTTTGAGCCATTTTTCAGAAATATGTTCTAAGTAAAGTCTGAAAATCTACTTCCACAATAAATGTTTAAGTTTGTTTCTTGCACACCACGTTGTTTAGCAATGGTTGTGCCCAACGAAAGTGTATGACGTGAGAGCAAGCAGTACAAATAGTGCAAGGAATTTTAGAAACAAAGTTCAACTTTTGTTCTGCCTGAGCTTTTTTTTAACTTCAACTTTGAAAGCACTAATTTGTCAGGGTAAAACTACAATTTTCTCCCTACAGTACAATTATTCATCGTACTTCAAAATGCCGTCTCCAAAGTTTCAGTTCAAACTCGACCAATGTTTCGACAATCTCAATACCAATTCAAACATCCTTCAACCCCAACCTAAGTAATTCGTATTTCAATTTTCAGTTACTATTTTAATAATTATATGAATTGTTTTTCCCGAACTCACTAACTCCTTTCGTCTCTTTGTCCTGTTCCGCCACTTTCACAGCAGCAGCTCCAAAGCATTACTCAGTCGACCTATTATTTTGTCTCCTTACTGATAAAGACTGATTTAATTCTTATGATATATACAGGATTGTAGATTATAGCCAAATTCTGTAGAAATATTTTACTGCTTTTCAGACCTATTTCAATAAGTGGTTTTTACGAATTAAACAGGAAGATAGTTTAAATAATACCTTATAACACGTGTCATCCATTTCCAAGCGACTTATGAACAGGATTTGACTTTCAGGAAAGAAACAAAAGACCAGCCAATAAATTAGCATGTTTAAAAGAGATATTGAAATATTTCATTGAATACTAGAGTTTTATTAAAATTTGTTTAAAAAATCACTGGTGGTTTCAGTTATAAAATATAAAATGCACTATCATAAGCCAAACGATTTTTCAGTTTACTGGATGTAAAGTTTTATTTAATCAAATACTGTTGCGCGTTGGCTTCTTGGGCTTTTTTCATTTTTTTTTTTACCGATGAATGTTTTAAAGAATTTCTTCCTTAAAAAATTCTACTTAGGACATATCTAATTTCTATTTGTTGTCCTAAATACTTGAGGGAACAAACTAATTGTGTTAAACAAAATTTAAATAACAGCGGCAGAAATTTTGGTAATAAGGCCAAATTCACAAATATTTAAGAAATTCCAAGTTGAATTTTTAAAGAATGTAACGTAAGTAAAGAAAAGACTGAACAAAAAACTTGACGGATAATTTGGAATTCTTTAGCCAATCTTTTCTAATTTCTGTTTCTTCAATCATTTTTATCGGCTATCGACTGGTTGTTTTTTTATACACTTATCTCTCTTCCAATATGATTCGAACAGATGGGCTTTTGATGTTACATTGTTTTACATAAAATTATGTGACTAAATTTTAATAATTCTGACTTTTTTAACAATGGTCATAAGAAGCATTTCATTCTAATAATAATTCATGCTATTGTTTTCATGTAATACTGCTTTAATTTTGTGACTCCTTTACTGTTAAAAATTTCCTATCATTTGTAATTTAAATTTTCACTGTCTACAGAGATCAAGTGAAAGACAAAATTAGAGCTGATCGATAAGATATGAGAAAACTAAAAGACGAAATACATTGTTTTTCGTTATTTTTTTTTTACCAAGCTGCATTTTTGGTTAAGATTTTATTGAGGCACTTAACTCTGATTAGAAATAGAATAAGCACTACGATAAATTTTTTTTTATTTCATTTATTTATTTCCTTGAAAGCCCACACCTGAATTCAGTCATTCAATTTCTTTTTATTTTGATCGTTCGCGAAAGATTTTCCCTTCTGTAGAAATTGGAAAATGCATGCTTAAGGCCGTGGTATAAGTACCCTCTTAGGAGTCAATAGCACTTTTCGTTAAATATTCACTCCAACTTCAATTCATTTTTTTAATTCATTCCAACTGCCCTCGTAATCCTTTATTTCTTTTGTCTCTTCTTTCACGCAAAACTGCAATTTTTTCTTCCCGAATCTGTTGAGGCCTTTTGAGTAGGTTCAATTTTAACGGAGAAAAATTTTTCTCTGAAAATATCATCATTGGTAGTGCATATCAAACGGAATAAAATATCAAGAAATGAGCTCATCGGAAACGGGTGACAGAGCCTTCGTTTGTAGGAGACAACACCTACACTATGTGCCCATAATTACACACATGTACACATAGGAACCTTTGGAGTCCAATGAAGCGTGTTTGTTCCATTCGAAGACGAATGGAACTTTAGTTTTCTTCAAATACAGATTCTGTTTGGCTTCCAAAAGTCCAGTGCATCGAAGCGTGTGTTTACAAGTTCCTGACATTTCAGTAGCTTCCAATCACTTTCCGGTTTTGAAAGCTTTTTTTGAATGGTAGTATTTCCTCAGTTCTGCACCTCTTATCCTCTCTATTTTAAATGCATATTTTATTGAAAAAAGATTTTATTCAGCTAAATAGAAAACTGAATGAAATGAATAAGTCTCTTTTAAGAAATGATCCAAAACATTGCAGTTGAACGCTTAGAAAAAAAGTGAATTTCCAATACTAACAAAATTTTGAGTGCAAAATTTTTGCAATTTGCGCACTATAATTTTCCGATGCAGTTCTATACTTACAAATGTAGTTTGATTTGGTTGAAAAAGAAATACAACAAAATTTTACAGAAATGGGTCTAATTATGACTTCAGTATAAAACAGTGGAATATTCAATTTTAAGACCTAATTCAAGATTGTTAAAAACGAAATTTACCACTTCTGAGGCAGTTTATGTCATAAAATCAACGTACAATTTAATGTCGTAGTCGCTCGTTATTTTAAATCAGTTTTGAGCCTTTTTATCATTTAGTCATCTTGCAATATTCGAAATATGGTTTTCGTCTTATTGCAGTAGTATAGGTATGGTACCTTAGCTGTTTTTCCCCCTTCTCCAAATACTCTAAAATATCAAAACTATATGAATGAACAGTTGATATAATGAAGCTGATTATTCCTTAGTTGTGTCACAGAAAATTATGAATTAAAACAAACAAAGAAGTCTTCGTTGTTTACTGTAATTCAATTCATGTTCTAGATTGTAAATGGGCTGCCGGCTGGAGAGACACCAGAATTTGTAGTATAACAAAAATTCTCTTAAGCTGGTTAGTAATTTCTTCTTTAATTCAGTCTCAAGAGCACTGCGAAATTTTACGAACTTTTTCAAACATGCTTTAATTTTCAACAAAAATTAGGGTAGAACAGATTTCAAAGGGTTGTATATAATAAATTCGATAAAGTTTTTTGCAGTGTTAAAGAATGATTAAATAAATAATGGAACGCTGAAGTCCAAAACAAAGTAGCATGTGTGAAAAAAAAAACTTGCTTCTGATATGAATTATCATAGAATTCATGATTTCTTGTCACAGATATAACGAATCCAGCATTTGCAGTCACCACAAATATTTTTTTAAGCAAAAGCTTTGAAAAATGCATGTTTCCTCACCTTTAATTTTAATATTATTGCATTTGAAAATTTTTGCATCAAGTTGATTTCATTTTGTTTTATTTACCATTTTCACTATCTCTCTGTTTTCAAGACTGAAAAATCAGTTTTAGTTCCAAATTTGCTAAGCGATGATTAGTGAGCTAACATTGCTGAAAAATTTGCCAAATGTCGACACTGAATTGTGGAACGTCAACGACACTAGTTCAATTATCGTTTCTCCAGGTTTGTTTTGAAGATATTCTCTCAAACATTAATGCAAGGTTTTGTATTTAATCACAAAAAAAATTAGATCTAATGGATCAGCAAGTCCTTGCTGCATTGACCAAAAAGTTTCATGTTTGATTTAAAATTATAAAATTATTTCTATTAAAGTCAATAAAAAATTAAATTAAGGTACAGTGGACAGTTTGTCTTCACGATGTTCATTTCTAAATCAGAAATATTCGAATTGGTTAGGAAGATGTGTTCTACTTTTTTTAATGCTCGCGGTATTTATTTTTGGCTTGCTTTTAGCATTTTTGATTGGACACTGGGCTGCCAAGTTAGAAAAGACCCCAGATCACACGGTGAGGTTTACCACGTTCACAGAATGATTTTCTCCTGAATTTAGAATATTTGTTTGATGTTAAAACTTGTTGAAAAACATGAATTATCAGATTTTTTTTCATTTTTCACTTCATTTATTCATTTCTCTTTATATAACACCGAGATTCATCAGAATCGGAGCTATTTTCATGGGTTCTCCATTTTTCCTCCTTTTCTGCAAAACCTGTAGCTTTCTGAATACCAAAAGATTTTAATTTGCATTTGACTGTCTGTAAGATATATTCCTTTCGGTAATCTTTGCAAAATTCGCAAAACTGATAACATTTAAGGTAATGCGTTCGTTGATTAGCGCAGTACCAACATCGAGTTCAAACGCTAAGCCATCATTCATTACTTCTAAAGCTCTTGCGGTATTGTTGTTTTCCAGATCTGCAATTTTTTATTATTATAAGTTCTTGGAAAACATTTAGTGCAGCGCGTTTCGTATTGATAATGTAGTTACACGCCGGATCATTTCCGAACAAGACTCACTCTCAAGACCGCGAGAACCATTGTTCATTACGAGTCTGAAGAAATCTCCAGCTATGAGGATCTAATCCTGCAGATCTCCAATAGCAATAGTTTCAAATAAATTTTTTTCTTGAACATTAGTGAAGTTCAATAAAAATTTACTTACGTATACCGGTAATAATTATATGTATATATATAATAATTATATATAATATATATATCATTTTAGATATATATATATATCATCTAATGTAGATTTTCGTGGTGGATAACTGATATAATTATCAGGACAGCAGAGAGGAAGAGGTAGTAACGAATATTACACTGCTGGATGTGTATCCACCTGCCTCAAGTTCCATTGCTCCAAAGGTACTTCATTTCTCCGCTGATACCGTCCAAAAGCATCGGAAAATGCTATTGTCAACGTTGCCTAAAACACTTCGACCTCAGCACTATGATTTACAGGTATCTCATCTTGCTACTATGTTCTAGTTTGTTATGAATTATTAAATGATATCGCTATTTCCAAGATTCATGGGTTAATCTCAATCTTAAGCTTTTACATACTGAGATGTGAACAGTAACGGTTTTGAATTCATTGAAGCACATTGGTTTCCTCGAAATCCCAGCTCCAAAGTTAGAACATGAAGTTTTAAATTTCTCACAACTTCATGAAATTATTAATAGAGAGTTGTATTTTACAGTAATTTTTTCTTAGCTATTTCAGCTGCTGATAACATGAAAGATTAACACATTTCTGTTCAGTTAGATTTTACGAAGGTGATTTCAAAAGAACAAATTTTCGGTAACGTATCAATACTTCTTGAATCGTATGGTAATTCTACAGCACCGCATGAAGTTGTTTTTCATGCTGCAGAAAATGTTCATATCAGCAGGGTGCGCCTATACCACAGAGGTCTATTCATTTCATGTTGCAGTGTTATGAAAGCCAATTTGCAAATTGTCTTGCATCTTCCGCTGTATGATATTGAATAGAAAAACACCAACACTTCATGAATACAGATTATTCTTCTGTAGTCCTTCATTTCATTTGCAGTAACTCGGTATAACTTTTAAGGAAAAAATATTGGCATAGAGATGTTCAAACGGGAACAACGTGTCAGGGTAATTCGACTCTTACTAGAACAACCTCTGAAACATGGATGGTTTGTTCTATTTAATGATATTAATGTCCCGTTGTTAAGATAAAAAAAAGCTTGAGGAAGGTTTTTTCATGGAGAAACAAAACTAAAAGATTTAACAAGATCAAATATCGTGGCTAGATAATACTATAACATTTCATTCTTAATGTATTGCTGTAACCTGCAGGTATGCGCTGGAAATGCGATTTATTACGAAGATTTGTAAAGACAGCAATGCAGGAGTGCAATGTTTTCGTGGGAATGAAGTATGAGATTTGAATATTTTCATGAATATCTGTGATATACATATGTTACGAAGATTTGTCAAGATAGCGGTGCAAGCCTGCAGTGTATATATATATGTATATATATATATATAAATATAAGTTTTAGAACAACGTGGTACTGCGATAGTCGAAGAACTAAAAATATATTATATATAGAAACTAAATTATATCTATCACATTTCCGTCATAGCATTGCTTAATAAATCCCTTATTAATTTTTCTTAAAGTGCTAGTCAAAGGTATACCAGTTTATGAAAAGAGCGTGCAATGTTTCAGAATGATAATCCATCAGTAACAAATCAGCACTCCCCAGTAATCAGTTTCACCACAAAATTCGAGCCAGCATTGGCCAGAACTTTTTTCCCATGTTGGGACGAGCCGAGTTGGAAGGTGTCTCGCCTATAATTAAGATTTAATAACAATAATTTTTATAAATCATTCCAACATTTTTCGCAATTTAAGTACTTTGTGAGCAAAAAATTAACATCATTCATTAAACGTGATGAAAAGCAATATAATTCAATGAAATTTAGTAAACGTGATATTCAGTTTTCATGTTTTAAAATTCTAAAAGTTCCAGGAATCATGCTATCAGATTTTGAGATATCTTAAAGTCCGGTATTAAAAAGTACGAATAAAGTCAAAACATGTTTTAGACTGCGAATGACTTCTTTAAATGACACAAATTTTTAAGGCTACATACAACATCAGCATACTTCACTCGAGTTCAATCACGGTCTTGACAAACGCGGCTCCACTTCTTTTCGCACAAAAACAACAGCGCGCCTTCATTCGCACCAAATTTCAACAAACACCGCCAATTCCAACGTTTTTACTCGCATTTGCTTTTGGTCTCCTTTGCATTGTTAACAAGACAACGTGAATAATTATGAGACTCAAAATGATTTACAGCCTTGACTTAATGAAGTTTTTAGATAATTAGATAAAATTTTTACATAAAAAACTATGATGATTACAAATTATCGGAGGAAAAAGTGAGGTAAGGTCTTCATTTGAGGTCCATATAATAGTCTGGAGCGCAGCACCGGATACGATGTACCAATTACGATATGGACATTTCCGGAAGATTTAGTCCATGCCAAATTTGCCGCAAACTTCTCCCCTTACATGTTCGATCAACTTGCAGAAGAATTTGTTGTAAGTCCCAATGATTATGTAATAGATTCCATGTAAATTCTTGTTCTATAGTTAACAAATTGCAAATCCAGTTTGAAACACAGATGTTGGAAATAGAGACGAAGGTTTTAAGTAAAAGTTAAACCGGAGAATTCAAAAACCTAACTGAATTCAAGTGTGGTTTGAAGAAGTGGTCAAGTGTAAGCAAAAACTATTTAAATTTAAGGAAAATGAGTTGAAGATTGAAATGAATTAAATCGAAGTGAATTTTCCAAGCATCCTTATATTCTTTTTGCTTAAAGTCTATTGCATACTTCAGATACCCTATCCTCTCTCAAAAATCGATTTCGTTGCTGCTCACTCATTTCCTGCTGGCGGTATGGAAAATTGGGGACTAGTCGTTTTCCAGAAAGAAATGTTCCTGTTGGATTCACTGCTCGAAAGTAAATTTTGAAAAAGTTGCCAATGTGGGAGGTAAAACTTTCTTAGCATTACACTGCAATCAGCATCACTTATTCTCAAAGTGAATTTTCCACGCATTTTTCAATGCTCCATTTCAAAACCTAAAACTATGATTTGGAAAATGCAGACAAATTTCATTTTGGTCAACAGTATTTGATAATTGACGTTGAGGTAATGCAAATATGACAGTGGATTTACTGGCTGGACAATATGACATCGAGAAAATCATTACACATGAACTTGTCCACCAGTGGTAAATGTTTAAAAGTTCCCACTAATCCATTTTTTAAGCGTTTTAAGAATTGAACGATACAATTTCGATGTACTAATATTAACACTGTCTTTGAACAGGTTTGGAAATTTGGTTACGGTAAATGATTGGTCTGAACTCTGGTTAAGTGAAGGATTCGCATCGTATTACGCGAGTGACTTTCTGAAAAAACAACATCCAATTCTGGCCATTAACGAATACTTCCTTCGTCTCTCTCAACTATTAATAAGACAGGTTACTCGCAATTATTGATTTTTTTTTGTCAGAGTTTTCAAACATCATAAATTACATTACTATACTGTTCAGTCAGATTGTTGTAGACATCAAATGAGAAGGTACCGCTGGTAAAACGTTTTAAAACGGAAGCAGAGGTAGAAAATGCATTCAGTCCGTATCATTTGTATACAAAAGGAGCTGTTATTGTTAAAATGATGCGCGATTTGGTCGGCGAGAATAACTTTCGTGAAGGTGTCAGGAGGTAAATATGCACCAGTTTTGGGAGCGTAGCATAGTGCTGTTCATTTGGTCATATAAAACCGGGAAATCTCCCAGTCTGTTTTCAGGTTCTTGAAAACAAACGCTTACAAAAGCGTTGACCGATGTGCGTTGTGGGAGGCAATGCCAGGTTATGTTGATCATGGCGCGGAAAATAAAAGGCTTGAAGATGTTATTGAACCATGGCTTCTTAATGATGGAATGCCTGAAGTGATGGTGAGGTAGGTGGATGCAATTCAGAAATTGTTGCACAGACTGTCATAAAACTCTCCTGAACACAATGATAACGAGCAGTGTATTGAAGAATGCGCTGTATTCTTAAGCCTCTGAAGTCCAAACTGTTTTTCAGAATAATTAGAAATTTTAGAGCCTTCTATGTCTTAGATTTTTATTGGACTTTAATATCCAAAATAAAACCATGATTCCCCTCAAATTCCCTTTATCTCTGTAGCTATATTCTCCAAAATTCAAATCCATAATAAACTTATTAAAACTGGTTAATTAAAGCGTGAGATTATTAATTCCTCCGGCAGCTTCATGTTTTTTGGGTGATTGGACGTCGTCCGTTCTCCTCAACTAGCTGAAATCGCTGTGAAGGCATTATTGTTTCCATAAAATATATGAGGGCCCAGTTCATCAGTGCTGAAAATCATCTGCTATATAGTTACTGGGATAAACGCACAAACCTAATGATTTTGCTGGTCTTATTCGAAAAGGAGTTTCGTTTTCCTTTGCCCATTTCTTATTTTCCTATTTTTTTCATATATATATTGAAGTAAATTGTGTATAATCAGCTAAAAAAGTAATTTCCTACTTCACTAAAAATTCTAAAGGTATACTGTGTTTGGATTCTTCTTTCATTTTTTCTTTTTATTAAGAACTTGGAGTTTTTTTTTTTTTTCTCTTTAAAACTATGTCGAACCGTTTGCTTGCATTAATTCGAAATATCCTTTGAACGTAAACCTAATTTAAGTCGAAACTACAACTACGGCAGTATACGTCTTATTCAGCGGCCATCTGATCAAAATCGTTACATCGTTTACTTACGAGATGCTAGTACAAGTCGTCATTATATAAAAAATTCTAAGGGATCTATCAAAAAAATGCGAGGGAAGAAGTGGATGAATAGATTTCCTACTGGCTCACGAACGAAGTTTCGTAGAACAGGTAACTTTCGGTGTACTTTTTTCACTTACATTGAAACTTTATATGATAAAATGGAGCAGTTTCGAAATAAAATTATTTGGCACAAAGTCCTACAGTTAAATCGGAAGAAACTGAAGTTCTAAACGTCCGAAATGTAAGAGAAATATCATCTTCTGTTCATGTTCAATTTATTTTCAAACGGCGTGGAGGAAAAATTATGCAGAATAACACAAAGAAGAAAGTCAGAAAAGAGAAGCAAACAGTAAGTCTCTTCTACAAATGTATAATTTCCATTGAATTTCCATTATGATTACAAACAGCTTTAACCAGAAATTTCTTGAAAATTAGGTTGGTAATGGTTTTGCTATTGGCAGAACCAAAAAACGTGGTCATCGGCAAATAAATAAGTGGCGGTCGGAGCAGGAAAAACAGCTTTGGTCAATACCATTCACTTATCAACTAAACTCCGAAACAAATTTTTCTAGTAAGCAAAGTGCTTTTTATTTAAATAATGTGACGATTTTTTCCGCATAAATTCCTATGGTTTCAGTTCCTTCTCTTATATATCCTGAAAATGGCCAAATTATAGGCTATACAGTAAGAGAATTATGGTTACATAATAAAACTATGGTGTTCACAGACAAGCGGGGAGAAATCTCAGCGGTTCTTCTAGCAAATGTTAACTGGAAATATCCATATCGTGTCAATTACGACATTGGAAATTGGAAAATGTTAGGAGAACTGGTAAGATTTAATAACCTTTTTGTCCATAATTTTGCTTAAATCTAAAAAAAGTTGATTCTCTAACGAAAGTGGTATTTATAGCTGCATAAAAACCATTCATCTATACCACTATATTCCCGCATGCAACTGATACTTGATTCCGAATTCTACCTCAAACAATCCAGTGCTCCCGAGACCTATCTGTACATTTTAAGGTAATTGCTAGGTACATATTCCTGTTAGTTTTTAATTTGGATAATGCCAAATTACCACCTATGTTCAGAAAAATTAGAGGAGTTATTTCAGTTATTTGATTAAAGAAAATGATGTTGGCATTTTGCTGTTTGGTTTGGATGCACTATATCGCTTTTTCGATATGTACCGAGGAAGCTCAATCAACAGCTTGCTTCTACTGTTCCTCAGAGAAGTACGAAGAAAGTCCTCAATATAATGATATCTTAGCTTCCAAATATAAAAAGTATAAATCTATCATTATCAAATCTGAAATCGATGTGCAAAATGACGAGCCTGATATTCATTACTACATATAAAGCTTGCGCAGCCATTTTAAAGCTTTAACTCTTACTAATGTTTCTATTAAACCAAAATGTTTAGATAACTGCATGGCTTGATAAAGTAATGGATGACACGAAAACAAAGCCTGAACTAGCTGCACTCTGGCTGCTTGATGCGAACCGACTTATTCAATTTTATAAACTTCGCTGTGCAGTGAATTTACCAACTTGCGATCCAAAAAATAAGGTCCTTCCCTGCAGCAACAGATATTGTTTCCAACTCGATTTCTTCTTACATTTGATTTCAAGGAGATAATCATGTTCCCACTAAATTGCTACATTTCACAATATCAAGATGATTCCAAGGTTCGCCTAGAAGCCAAAATTCTTTTTGTAGGTACAACAGTGGTTAAAATCAGGTGGATTGGCAGAAGATGACCATTATTCTCAAATGACAGCTGTTTGTCATCACTTGTTTACGAGAGGTACGAAAGAGGAATACAATTTAGTTGAAAATGGTTTGAAGCACTTTAGTGGTAAATGGACAATTGCAATACAATTGGCAACATGTGTACGTAATGAACACATACTCAAGAAAGCTGCTAGTCAAATCATTGCAACGCGAAATGCAGCTGTATACACTGCCATCTTCCAGGTAACTAACAAGATGACATTTTCTTTAAGGAAGATTTGAAATGATAATATTTGAAACTTTCATCACACAATCATAACGTCATAAACACAACTAACTTTTTAATAGCCTTCCTGCTAGTTCTTGAAATTAACATAAACCTTTCTTTAATCTCCTTAAGGGAATGTTTTAAATATTTGTTTGTGGCACGGAGAAATGCTATTAAAAGACTTGTCTATCATTCGCAATTCAAGTAACAGTAACAATCCTTTTCGAATATTACAGATGACTGAATTGTATTTTATCCTCATCAAACCCTAATTTAATATGTGTATATGTAAAATCTTTTGCTTAGTTTTACCTTAGTAAAGATCTTAAAGTTGTTGGCGAGATTTCTATCACTTTTTGTTGTAATGCATGTAATATCTTCCTTCCCCTTTACCTACGTTTCTGTCATTTTCATGTAGTACATCTAGATAATTCATCACTGGAAAAGAGAAAAAAGGAAAGAAAATGTGAAAACATAACCCTTTTTTTCCCTCGCAATAAATCTGAATCATCTGCCTAACTCTTCTCCAAGCTATCAAACAAGGCTGCTTCAGTAGCGGAAAGCATTTCAATTTAAACGATAATCGATGTCGCTAAAGAGGTTTTCCTCAAATCTTTCATTTCTTTGTTTAATGGTACAGAAAGGATTAACTCTTATACACATTGTAAAGATGATTTAAAAGTGGAACAGTTTAGTCAAATGTTTCTCTAAGAAAATTCGAAAAGAAGGAAAACGCAGGGCGTCCATGTGCTGTACGAATTGCAAAGCAAATTCTTAAGTATCGTATGAATGGGAACCCAGTCAATAGTTTTTATCATTTAGATTTTATGTCAGACGGGAATCTAAAAAGTATGTTAAGGTAGCGCCATCACCAAGAGATACACAGATCTAAATTTCTAGGATTTAGAATGACAAGCAGTCACCTAAATGAACAATTCCACAAACCGATCCTGCCTTATCCGTAACTCAAGAACTATACCTATCCTAAATCTTCAATATAAATTAAATAGCATCCCAATACACTTGTGTAAAATTATGGTGTTTTATTAAATTTGTTTTGTTAGATAGTTACCTATAAGACATACTGCGATTACTGTAATACCTATGTAACTAATTTATATAGGCTTGGGAATCTTTAATGGTAATTTCAAATATGAGTCTCTTCAGAGATTCCAGAACGCATATCAATACAATAAAAGACTACTTGCAGTTGCCTTCTCTTCCTTAACTTTTTTGTAATTTTGGTTCATATTTTTTTTTAAATTGATAAAAA
>PQVD01000747.1:3432-29639 GCA_003012265.1 Setaria equina | reverse complement strand
TACACCAGTGATTTACGTCACTCTGAATGGAGAAACAATTGTCCAAAAAACAAAATTTATTTAATATACTTCACTTTGTGAAATTCAAGTTTTAATAACGAATGACTGCAACTGCAAACTCTGCGTTTTCAGTTATGATGTTAGAATTAAGCCAGAATTAGTTTTAAAATGAAGTGCATAGGCTAGTAATGAACGGTACCAGAATCTTACAATTTGGTCAATAAGAAATTATTACCGAATCCAAGAGATGCCTGTTTAGATTAAAAATGAAATTATCAAATGCCGCAGGAATCTGTTAATTTTCATATCACTTATATTCCTGCTTCACTTCGTCCACAATCGAATGTGTGAATCCTTCCGATAGATCTTCATCAACGAATCGAAAGTCATCATTTCTTGGTATAAAAGGTTCACTGATGCGTTGATATTGTGTCAAAACGTCTTGCTCATTATTTGAATCCGTTTTCATCAAACCGAATATTACACCTAAATGGATAAATGATTCCACTTGTGCTAAACCAATATTGAAACCACGCCGTACATCCATTGCTCGTGCCATCTAAAATATTACAACAATTATAAGATTTTTAGAAGACTTAAACCAAGCAAATAGTTGAAAATCTTAGTTGTTTTATCTAATTATTGAAGCAAAAAGCAATAACTTTTCATCATCACAAGGTTTAGCTCAAAATTGCATTCTTTCAGATTGTCATTTGATAAGAATTCCTCTTAACTTAAAGCCGTTCTTCGCCTTACACCACTATTTTATTTCTTTTACTGATCACTCAAACTGCATTTCATAAAAGTTGGTAACACTACTTATGTTTTCGGACCTGTTGCATCTAATAAGAATGGAAGAGAATATTCATATACTTTCTGAAAAATCTCACTGGATTTTAAAAAAAGTGAAGCAACAACAAAACCTTGTAAAATTTTCGCGTAATTTTTCTGGCTTTACCGACATGACGACCCATATAATGAATATGATTGATTGCTTCAGCAGCCAACATTTCAACCGTTATTGTTACTAATACTACACCAATTATAATATATAAAATGAGATACGGTACAGGTACAGGAGGCTAAATGAAATTTTACAATAATTAATTTTTATTGGAAGTTCAGGTTAGCTGCTGTTCGATATCAAAATTTGTACTAACAGTTTAATTAAAAAAATTAATTGATGGCTTTATCATCAAGTTTAGCCCCGAAATATATTTGTAAGAGCTTAGAACGATAGTAAAAAAATTCTTAAATCAGTAGAATGGAATCTATTTGAGATTGAAAACTAAGTTTCAATTCTTCTGAGAGTATCTGATGAGAGTATTCGGGTAACAAAATTGCCCAGATGAGAATTATATGAGTAGTAATTAGCAGCAACTTCACTTATCAATAGCAAATTGTTTTTCGGAATATCTTAACGATGTCACAACTAAATTGTCGAAAGCGCATTCAGTTTTGTTTAAGAATTATGACGTTAATTACGACGCATTGCAAGTCAATAGTTCATCTTATTTAATTTTTGGCTTCTTGGGAAGGACGAAAAATGACGTTGCTAATGAAATATCCAAGAAAATAACTACTTGTAAGCAATTGCCCCTACTTTCTTGATTGTATTCAAGAATTCAATTCAAGTATGTGTGTCTCTTCTGGAAAAAATTATTTCAACAGTAAGAACACTTAAAGTATAAAATGATAAACGATGAAAACTTGCATCAATTTTCCAAAACTGGCAAAAATTCATTGCCGAATTTTTGCTAAGAGATGAATTTGCATCAATTTGAAGATTTCTTTTTTTGATGGAACTGAGAATTTTACTGATCACAAAATTGTTTTCCAAATAATTGATGAAGTATTTTTAAGTATTATTTGCTATTTTTTAAATTAATTTGGTTAAAACCGGAAAATAATTTTTGGAAATATCGAGCTAAATTATGTTACTTGAGTATCGCCGTAACCAATTGTGAAAACTGATATAATAGAAAAGTATGCAGCTTCAAGATAAGTAATCCGAGCAAAAACTGAGAATAATAGTGCTCCGATAAATAAATAAGTTATCAAGAATCCAAGAAAACATAAACCCGTTACTGACTGTAAAAGGTTACTTCTGTTGAATGCAAATAAAAAATTCAAAAATAGAGCAATAAATTGTAAGTAAGACAAATTCATTAATAAAATGTTTATTACAAATGTGAAAAAGATACCTCGGGCAGAAAACGCATAAAATAGAAACTAAAAAATTTGCCAATGTCGGTTATTGTGACAAGTACCATTGGGGCACCAATAAGGGCATAAATCACAACAATAAATCGTCCTGCTTTGGTAATTGGTGTAACAAAGCCATAACCTATGAATGCACAATTCACTTAATTAGCGATCATTATTAAGCATTATCATCTACTTCTCTAATTGTAGAAATGAAATTTAAATATTCTTTCAATAGTTGCAGTCAACAGAGAAATTATGTCTTTTAACTTATAAAGTATTCCTGTTAATGGATGTAAAAGAAGTGCTTCCATTGGTACTCAAAATTTGCATTAAAACAGCATTCATACCAACAGGAATAACAGTTGTGGCAGCAAAAAGTATCGATGAGGCTATAGTCCATTGGTCCTCCTTTCTTCCACTGTCCAAATAATATGTTTCAAATACTCGAACTGCCTAGAAATTGAAAGAATTAGTTGAAAATTACAAGACCATTACAATCCTCAAAAATCTTTTGCAGGATTTATTCCGTTTCAAGCTTTTTACTTTCATCACTCATTTATTGCTTTCAACATGTGTAATAGGGGATAGATTCGCTTTATTCTGCGATTTCCTTTTATTTTCTTTTTTTTTTTCTTCATTTTCGATTAAGTTAAGGCTGGAAACAGCTAGCAAGAAACGAAATAAATCCGCTACTATGAAATGAAAAAATACTTTAATAGCTTCCGGTAATATGTAAACTTTTTTAATCCTTTCACATACAGATTATTGCTAACTTTCATCGTCTAATCAATAATCTCTCACTGTCTACGGAATTATATGAACTTAATCAATGTTTCCAACACAATTATTATTAGTTATCACTTCTCGAAAATCAATCTAAAATATTTTATTTATTTCAATCAACAAGCTTCCCTCTTTTTGTAACAGAAAAACTGCAACAGATTATGATTGGTTTGCTATCTCAATAAAAGCAATGTTATGAAAAGCAACCCTAAAATCGGCTACACTTCAATTTTATTTAAAGTGCAGTTAAATATTCAGTTATAGCTAATTGTCACAACCAAATGCACAGTCTTTCGCATATGCAAAATATCACCCAAAGCTCACACTAATTTATTAATATAATTATTTACGTTTCTGCACACTTGACTCTTATTCAGAAAACGTTAATTTCTGATTTGCACACTTTAAATCAATCATTTCCATCTCTTGACTCCTGCGAAATTTCTAACAAAGAATACAGCTATTGAGAGAAGTTTAACCAAGTAACCTGTGAATCTTTGTAGAAATCAAACAATTCTTCAATATAGTTATCAGTGAGAACGTATATATCACTTTCAGTCAAATTTTCTGCAATCACTGCTTGCAGGAATTTCTATAAATTCAATTCCTCATATAAATGATCTTCAAATTCTGCATTTTTAATAATGACCTTTTTAAAATATTCACTTCAAATGAATTTGAGCCCATGTTTGCTTTATCCAGAAGCATTTCGTTATTTGAAAGCTACGAAAAAATTTTGGTAATTTGAAGCAAACATCATTAATTTTTAATTCAAACCGTTGGTTTCAAAAACTTCCAAATCCTTAAATTTACTCACAAATTTAATTTTTTCATAAGTGACGAGATGATATTGACGTAATCTAAGTTCAATTGGTCGTTCAAGATAGAGGAATAAGACACCACCAATACAAACATATGTTATAGTACCAACTATTATACCGATATGTACAGCTGTAGCACGAAGCTGAAAAATTTAAATGTTAGTTGAAAATCATCAAAAAGGAAAAATATTTCTTCTAATTTTATGCTTCATTACTTTAAATAATCTTACTAATTCGAATATTAAATAATTAAAGCATCATATTTTTTGTTTCCTGAGTGCTGCTTGACAGTTATTTAAAATGTTTAATTTGGTATGCTTGTTTGCATATCACACAGAATTTGCAAATAGTATGTATCCACTTCCAAATTAACTGTTATATTAAATTGAAATATTTTCATAAACTGCAGGCTTCCTGACAAAAAAGAATATGGAAGGCTAAAGGGTTGTAATTATTTAATATTTATCTTAATAAATCAGCGATATAACTAATAGATATTTATAGTCATAAGGAGTAGGAAAGCAACAATAATGATTACAAGAATGAAAAATTTAAACATAATTCCATCGGCTAGTAAAAAGAAAAAGTTTTTGGCGTTTTTGGCTTTATGCTTTTAATTTCATTGCATCGATTATTGCGAGAAATTTCAAGAAAAACATTCACACAAAATTTTGATTCTTATTTAAACAAGTTAGAATAGGTGCATAAACAAAAGTTTTTGAAATAAAAAATTTATGGGAAGTAACTTACTGTCATTGTCAGTAAATGCTTTTTGTTGTCGAGGAAAAATGAAATTTGTTCGCTTCTCGAAGTGAAAATAATTTATTATTGTTATTATTAAACAGCAATGTGAGAGAAGTAATAGGCGGCTCAAAGAAATAGCAGGTCAAATTAATGTCACTTCAAGACTAAGCTTAATGGATAGACTACAGGACATACATCTATCACTAGTAACAGCCATTATATAGATGATGGCGAGAGTTATATTCTTGTGCTTTTGCTGTAGGCGAAGGAAAAAAAGAGCCAAGTAGGCGAGAATAGACCGAGAAATTCGCCTATCCTTTTTATCGGTATTTCATTTTGTTCACATCAACAAAAGAAATAAATTCATAAAACAAACGGAATTTTTTTGCGAAATAGCAATAAAATGATAATGAACCGAAAAAAAGAAAACAAAATTCATGCGCAATAGTATGAACATGATTAAGTTATCAGAATATTATTACATATATGCATGTTATCATAACATATATATAATATTATATCAATACTTATCATTATTTATCAGTACATATTTATTGTGTATACTATTAAGTATGGAAAAATTAATGCAGTATTTTCCTGCTCAAAAGACCGTTTATTTCGAAATTGTTTTTGCTTATTTCTGCTAGGAACAAGTTAGAGCTTTTATTGAATAATTTTTCCTCAGCTGCTGTAGCCTATTTCGAACATGTCAGCGTTGACTAGATTGGATTTCTATCGAAATGAACTAGTAGAAACATAAACAGAGATAGATCGAGTTCTTGAAGACTATTGATATCATAATCATTAAGCTATCTAGTTTAACTGATTTCGATAGCCGATGCCTAGTGTCATCAAGAAAACGTTATTTCTAAGAGGCATAAAGTAATTCATTAGAAAAAAACTTGATGAGAAATTTTACAACATCATAGAAAAGAAAACTGAAGGTGAAATACCTACTTTCTATTTTATTATGCTACGAATCATAATTTCCTTCGTCTATTAAGTTTTTTCTACTCATTCAAAATTCATTTCAGTATTTATCAAAAGTTGTTTCACAAGTGTAATCTAATAGATTCTTTCTTTTACCTTTGTTCTCTTATTGTTAGGACTTTTCTTTTATTACTTTAGTTGAGTTTTTCTGCATTTATTTATTGGATTTTTGCAGTCCTTCAATACTCTCACATTTATCGTTTATGTACTTATTATTAATATTGAAATAGGTCCAACCAATAATTAACACCCAAATAGAAGTGTACTGGTTAAAAGGTTTGTCATCATTTTTTGAAAATTTTGCAAAATCTGAATCTTTCGTCTATCATTCCATTCTTAATTAAAGTCAGGTTGTGCTTGCTACTTATTTTTTCTATATCAAACTTTTTTTCAGAATGTAATACAAATGAAGAATCACAAATATTAGAGGCTGCTAACTTTCAATTAACAATATATGTAACTTCTATGCAATATTTTTATACTTTTTAAATATATTCTAGTGATAATTTCTATTTTATGCTATTTTTGTGTTTTTTACATATTTATTTTTCTGCTTTTCCAATGGCAATTTTAAAAATAAGAAAAGGACGATAAAATTATAGAAAAAATGCCAAACATACTATTTAATGTGCAAAAATTAAAATAGTAGAGGAACTCAATTAAGCAAGTTTTCTTTGTATTAATATTCTATTCCTCATGAATATTTTACATCTTAACTAATTCATTATTTCTTTATTATATCTTTTATACTGATTGTTTGCTCCGTTTTTTTTTTGTGAGTTTCCAAAACAGATTTGTCGCTTTTTCGTTTTTATTGTCGTTATTTTAATAGTTGTGAAGTTCAGTTCTCTTGTTAGCTTCTTTATCATTTACTATGCTCTTTTTCAAAGTGATTGCATGCTATTGAAAGTTTTTATTGAGTGGTCAACCAGCAAAATTTCCAAAATGAAACTGCAAATGCTTAGATTTCATCACTGCTTATTTTGTTTTGCCAAGTCCAATTTGTATTCATCTTCGATTGAAAAGTTAGGACATTGTCCAAGGCCTTCTTGTAATAGCAGTAACTTAAGAAAATGAGCTTAAGAACCAATAATAATCACCTCAAGAACACGCCATTAATTAGAAAAGATATTTTACGGATTGGTTCATAAGAATTAACCAGCTGTTGTGATCCGAATCCCACAACACATTATTTTTCCGCCCATCAGTCATTAGGAATTCTCATATTTTGAATTCGAACACTTTCTTTTTACGATGAAATGAAGAATAGGAAAATTTTCAGTTTTAAAATTCGTGACTACACAAGTGGTCCTCCAGTTTCTTAGGTGCAATGTATGTCTTGTATTGATTACTGTATAATAGAATGCTTGGCAATTACTTTTATTAGAATTTTAGCATAATTAGCCAATTATTCATGCTGTAATCTTTCTTGATATAATGTATGATTTAAGTCACTCTTCTCTCATCCGATACAGCACTGAAAATAGTAACATTCCAGAAATCGGACACTTCTATTGCGAAATACTCGAACAATCATTTCATCTTCCAGGAATCGAAATCCTTATAGTGATATCAACGGATACCTTCATTTGTGAGAGCCAAAATCAGATTTGTAAAAGATGGTGATTACCTGTTGAAGATATATCACCACTATGAAAATTCTAGTGAAATAGGTCAAGCTGCAACATTATCCATTCAGTAATTGTTTCACCTATTATTTAACGACTCTCCTCCTGTTCACATTTTTTATTATTACTAGTACTCTATTACTATCATCATATGTAGTTTATCAGTAATCTATCCCTACTGCTATCGCTACTACTAAACGAAACTTTATTTTGTGTGAAATTTAAATAATTAAACAACAGTATGACGCTATATTCCTGTGCTGAATCAATATCAGTAGTTTTTCATCAATTAATAGAATATTTGGTATTGATAATAAGGCAACTGCTCTGTACAACAAACAATGTTAATATGTTGCATACGTCAGCAGGAGTACCACTGATATGTGACATTATCAATCGACACTAAAATTTTATTGAAATTTTACGAAATTATTATTGCTACCAATTTCTTTGCCAGAATTAATTTATCTGAAATTAGAAGCTAAACCAATAATATCTCAGTTGAGATTGTAAGCGAATAAACAGGAGCAACAAAGCAATAATTAACATTCAACACTAAGATTCTTAAAAACTTTTAGAAGTGACCTGATCCACTTTATCCTATATGCTAACGTTACGTTCTGTAATGATTGATTGCTTTATACTACTGTTATTGCATTTTACAGTACTCTGTTAAGTTTTCTTAGCACAATACTTTAAAATAGCATTGATATAAGAGAACATGAAAGATTTCAAATTGGACCCACTTTTTACTTAAATGGTGCAGTTAAACAAATTAGTCAAGCGATTTGATACAACATATTCACTTGTGTGACATATTTTCGTACTTCATAGCACAGCCTATAGCATTTTTTATTTTCAAGAGTATTGAAGTAAGCGGTTTATTGACGAGTAGTCATAAATTATAATAATTGATGACCCACCTGCTTTCATAACTATGGAAATAAAATAATGCTTTTCATCTACAGGTTGTAACATCTCTCTTACAGATAAGGAAGATAGGTATGTGCATTAATCTGATTATAATCGTAACATTTTTAACTGATAAGGTGCTTTTAACTGATAAGGTATCATGCTTTGGGTAAAAAAGATATCTTTAATAGCAAATAATGCTCTCTTTAAAGCTACTACAAGAGATTTTAAATAGATTATGGAATAAATCATATTTTGCTCCAATTCTCTTGCTTGTCAATATATATTTTTTATCTTTGAAATTTTACTCTACATATAATGGTCGCATAAAAATCTGTTCATCTTTTCAGTAACTGATCTTGAGCATACAATCGTTATATGCGATGGAAATAGTACATAACATTTTAATTACAGAACACATTGAAATACGACAAGCAGTAAATCTTGTTTAATCGCTTGACTAATTGATCGACTAAATAATTAATTTAGTATTAGAAAAATTTTTGATTTTCGACAGTTTCTTTTTTTTTGTTTCGAAATCTTTCATTGCTTAGAAATTTAATTTCAGAGTGAAAAATTAGTACAATTAAGTTGCATACTTTCCACTGACAGACACACGAGCTGTAGCCAAATTAGCTCGATCAAAGTAAATAGCAATATGCAGTATTGGCTGCGAGCTACAAAAATTCTTCCTCCTGATTTTTCTGACAATTCCTCTCATTTCCCATCCTCTATGCTTAGCTCGAAAAAAATGGTGTGAGAACCTTAGCGAAATATTGGCACCAAAATGCAAATGTATAAGGCAAGTGAAAATTCCATTACCACTACGCTGAAAAGTTTTGGCTAATCTAATGATGCAATACTAAAGGAAGGAATTTCTGGATATAAAGAATTTTAAACTGAAATTTCGAAATTTTCCTTCTCGACTGAGAAATTTATTTAAATTATGAAGAAGATCATACGGAGATTCACTGTTTCCAAAAAAACACAAATAATGTTAAAACAATGAAATCACTTTATATGAATCCAAAGAACGGCTAACTGCAACTAACAATTATTGAAGTTTATTTTATAATTATTTTAGCTAAATCGCTATCTATATTTGCATTAATCATTAATAAGAAAGCTATTCTCAAATTTGATAATCCTTCGTCAAGATATAGCTGGAAATCAACTTCTAATTTTTAATTCTGTGTCTAAGAAATCTTGACGCTGAAAGTCTAAAAGAGTTCACCAACTGGGCTAATTGATGATGTTCTTCTTGCTTGCAGTCCATTTAGCGCATTATAAGTATCATTCCAAAATGAAAATATAGCGCAAATCATCCAAACCCAGTTGCTATTGCACATAAAATATGAAAAACTTAATTTATTTAAAAGAAAATATCACTTTTTAAAAAGAAAAAATTTTTTTAATTTGTGTTTTTTTAGGCTATGTAAAGGAGGAAGTGTTGTATACAAAGCATAAAACATATTAGTAAATAACCGTTATAAAAAATAATAAGAAAAGGAATAAGAATATTGTTAATAGGTTTGGTGTTAGCCATTTCGGATAATGCTACAAAAATTCACAATTTTATCTGTTCAAAATTTGGATTTTAATCAAGAAAAAACAAATCCAAAGAGTATCGTAACGTTTTCCAAAAAGAGTGACCTATAAGCGACCTATAAATTGGTCCCATATTTTACAAAAGAAGGAATTTGCATATATCTCTATTAGCTATTTCCAGAAAAGTCTATGTATATAAGCAGAAACTAACCAACTGCGAATTACTAAAAGAAGGAAACAAAATAGGAAATGACACGATTATAAAAGTAGTAGTTTAATGTGGTGAAGTCTTTGCAAATGGTGATAATAATAAAAATACAAAGTGAAATCATTTAAGAATTTGTTAATTAAAAATTAAAATAAAACTTTCTTGATAATATGTAGTTCCTTCTAGCTGTTCACTGTTGCAGTTTGTTATTAATACCATGAACTTTGACCTCTTTATTGCTCTTATTTAAACAAACACTGCAAATGCTGTTATTTTAATTGTTATTACATGCTTTTCAGCATGACAATTTAGAAATTATCCCTATTAGGTAGAGTATCGCCAATCTACAGTCATATATCAGTGGGCCTTAGCTCTTTTCAGAAGCTCAAGATTAGCAATTAAAGAAAGAATGAAATAAAATCCAAGCAGAAGTACGACTTCTTTGAAAGCTATAATAGGAAGAAGAAAATTGAAATAATCATTTCGAAAATTCAAGAAAATGGAAATGCATTAATTTAAATAAATTCTGACTGGAACCTTTGAAATCCTGCCAGAAATTAATATGAAAATATAGAAAGTCGAAAGTGAAGTTTTCAAACTTAAACTATTTTTTTTTCAGAGGTAAATGCTACAAAAAAAAAAATTTCTTCATGTTATATAGACATGTCAAAATGATTTTTATTTTTTCGCCATCTTTCGAAGAGTAAAATTTAAAAAATTAATAGATAACACATAACTATGTAGAACTGAAACGAAAGACAATTGAAATAAATTAAATAAAAGATTTTTGCTTTAAATTACAAATTCCAATACGTCGAAATTTTGAATATGGTTAAGAAAATCTCTCTGCAAATAAAAATTTTTAGCATAGTAATTACTAAAAGCTGTCAAGTCATATAAATAAGAAGAAATAAAAAATAAATTGAAAAAAAAATTAATAACTAGGAACTATGTAGTGAGAAGTACAACAAAATGCAAAAAAGAACCAATTCGAACAGATGAATTGTTGAAAAGCAATTAACGAGACGACACATTTTTTATAAAACCTTTTTTGCAGTATTTCTTTCTTTATTTTTCATTTCCTGCTTCTTTGAATTCTTTTTGTTTTTTTATTCTTTTATTTTCTTTTTCTTTTTCATTTTTTCTTCAGACGGATGGCAATTGAAGTTGCTTCTCTATGCTACTACTTTACCATTGAGCTTAGGTAGGACTGAATAACTTGATGATCACTTTCTTGTCTCAATATTTCATATCATCGATGCCTCCTTCGACGTTCTTGCCACTTTGTTTTAGTTGCCTGTAGGCAGCATCCAATAAATGAAGTTCGATGACACCGTTACCTATCTATTCTATTGCTTCCGCAGGCAGCAGTGCGGTAAATTGATTGAAACGCTGACCGAACACTCAAATCACTGCAAGAATATGTTATTCAGAAAGCTGTTATGTCAGATTCAGTCAGATATATTCAAACCATTTTAATCAAATGATAACAATAAAAACCATTAATAAAATTATTAACTGTTCTTTTTATCCAATTTCGATGTTAAAGGGAAGAAATTGAAAGATGTGAAAGTAATAAGGTAGGAAGGTAGAACCGTTTTATTCTCAATTTACTGTCATATGATTCTTTTGTGTAATTAATTGTTTTTCAAGTTTGGAAAATATGTATAAATTGATACGTTTCTGTGTCTCTTTTTAATTGTTATTTGGAGCCAGACTGAATGGATTTGTTTCATGTCACCATTCGTTTCTTCCCATTTGTTTTTGTCGATGGTTCTACCTTCCTTTCTTATTGCTTTCATATCTTTCAATTTCTTTCCTTTAATTTTAATTGCCACTGACATTCTTGCTGCCACATAAATCCATTTTAATCTGTTTAAGTGCTCCTTCAGTGGTCTATTTCTACACCAGTGATTTACGTCACTGAAAGGAAGCATATCACGTCACATATCACTTACTGCTATTTTGACAGAAGCTGTACTTAAGATGTAATAATACACGCCATGATACCAAGTAACTCGCGTAATTTTTCTCTTATTCATTTCTAATGCATTTGCATTGATCTTATCCAATTATAATAATTGATTTGTAAGTCTGATTTTAAGGGCCTTTGCTTATTACTAAAGACCAAAAATTATTACGGCACTCACAATTTTCTACTTCAGTTACACTTCTAGATGAAATTTGCAATTTACATGAAAACTATTTATAAACTATTCTATACATGGACATTTTTCATTTGATGGATTGAATAGGATGGATAGTTATTTCCCGCAATTAATACTTACTTTTCCTTCACAAACTCTTTTGACTAAAAAGTAATTATGTACGCTTATAGAAGCGCTTTCTATTTCGTATCTCAGTTAAATCGTACCACATAGCTATAACAGGAAGAATATACCAAAAGGCTTTAGGAACAAGATTTGAGATTAAAAAAAATCTTGTAAAATTTCTAGTGATTTTTCAGGCATGACATGAATATGAATATAATTGATTGCTTCAGCAAATAACACTTTGATCGTTACTAATACTGCACCAATTATAATACATAAAATGAGATAAGGCACAGGTACAGGGGGTTAAATAAAGATTTCACAATAATTAACTTTCATCGGGAGCTCAAGTTAGCTACTTTTTAATATCAGAATTTGTAGCAACAGTTTGATTATAATTACCAAAAAAAAAAAAAGCAAATCAGTAAGGAGACTAACGGAAAACAAACTAATTAATAGCTTTATCATCAAGTTTAGCATCGAAACGCTAATTTGTTGCATTTGTCAGAGTTTGGAATTTTGCATTCTTTAGTATCAAACTGAATTTTTGATTTCAACTTCGCCTCTGTCCAATGTCCATTTGCAGAAAATTGCAAACTTAAGAGTACGATAAACGTTCCGTTACCTAATGCGACCCTCTTATATAACGAAAGAATTCTAAATGAAATGAAACCCGTACAACTACAGTAATATCCGTCCATGCTTTCATTTTGTAATTCAAAAGTAAAGACATGGAACGGAAATTACATTTGTAATGAACGAGAAGATTTGTTTTACTTAATTTTGCGTCGATTAAACTTCCAGAATTTTAATGCTGAAAGTAGTTAACAATAAATGAATAAATCCACTAACCTATCTGAAACATTAATTTTTGTTTGAATTTAACTATTGCCATAAATTACTGCCTTATAAATATTACTGCTGGAAATGCAGCAGAATGCAAACTTGTTGTACTAATCTCTTCACAGAAAGTACCGACTCTCGTTGTCCGACCAGTAATGTCCCGATTTCCGAGAAATAAATGAATGTAATTGAAATGCCCAATATAATTATTAGCAGTCTCACAAAAGCTTTATAAAATATTTTATCTAAATTGCGATGGATTATAGATGATAGACCTGCTGTTTCAAAAAAAGTGATATTCGTGACAAAAAAAAAATATAAAGAGGTAATAACTAGACTCTCACACGTTGTCTAAATTTGTTTTTTTTCTTTGGATAGGATGAATGTCGAAAAGCTCCACGTTTTGTGATCGCTTCTCGAGCTTTTATTTCTTGGTATTTCTTGCGTTGCTTAGTCTGCAAATCTACATCCGCCAGCAATTCCTCGACAATTGTCTTCTTACGCAGTTTCTTTGGTATACGAGACGAATAGAAATCTGCTTTGGTCTCAATAACAGACCCAACCTGAAATAAATTTTATGTATAAACTTGTTATCATGTCATAAAATATGATACAGGAAAAAGGACAGAAATATCAGCCAAGATGTTGAAAAAAGAATAGAATCTTGTATAGGAATTGTGCAAAGAAATTCCGATCAGCTGGTTTCATTAGCAGTTAAAAAATTTTTAAATTCGTTTTCATCCGGAATCAGGCATTGATTTGTAAAATTGTTCAAGTAATTCGCTTATTTGAAAAATACCTTGAATATTACTAGCAGATAGATGATACATACAGTATACTTACAAACAACTGTAAAAACTCACGAAACCTTAATTAGAATATTCTGTAAATGTAGCTTACTTATTCTTTAAATGATCTATGAACTAATTCATCGTAGAGTAAAAAAGAAAATTACAAACTAATAAACAAAATTTGGAAGTATAAAATCAAAAGGAAAAAACATGGAAATTATTTTTTAGCGTTATAAAACCTGACTTGGAAATATTTTGGTAGCACAGAACGATCATTCTTCCTATAATGAGCTTTGGGATCCAGAGAATCACGCATCTGAATAATTTCCAAATCACGTTCCCTTTCCTCGGTCATTTCACCAGCTGGGAGATTATACCAGTCATCACCTTTTGTGCGTTCTCGATCCATCTAGAACAAGATTCTGTTCAGACTTAGATATGATGGCAAATTTAAACATACTTTCTAGGATAAATATAACTTCACACCCTTCTCTCTCTTTTTAATGCTCGCCAAGACTTGGGTACATGTCCTTCACCGAGATATTTCTCGAAACCAGGTTTTATTACGCTTTTTGACAGTAGCTGAAAGAAATGATAACTTTAATGCCAAAGGTTGCTCTAATTAACTTATTTGAGATCAGCTCAAACATCTGTTATGACAAAATGAAATATAAATAAATTCTAGCAACCAAAACTGCATCATTCTTCTACTGGCTGGTATGCAATATGGTCTAAATTGGAAATCGAAACCCAATCTCAAATTTGGCGTGGAATTTTTGGGATTTCGAAAATTTTTCAACTTACGCACCTCTTTTGTTGTCTCACACAAAGATGGATCAGCATTCCACATTTTATTTTTCACTTTGTCTTTTGTCGCAAAAGATGACTTCCTAGTGTTCATGTTGATATTACTAGTACCATCCGTATCTAAGACAAATAAATCGTTTTTTTCAGCTTTCTGAAATATAATTCGTCATAAGCCAAAATTTTGGAAAGCATAGAAAAAAGATAGAAATTAAAATTTTTACTTCATTTTGCAGAAATTGAAAAAAATGAGGGTCTGTATGAATTGTCATAAAAGATCTAAAAAAAAAAATTAACGGATGAAACTTCACTGTCCGTAGCCAAAATTCTATGCAAGTTACCTTGACTGAGGAGAAACAACAAAAATCCACCACTTTCTTCAACGCCAGTCCTTCGATATTTTTTATTTCATCATCACCATTGCTGGATGAAGTCTCTCCATTTTCTTCAGGAAACAGTATTCCATGACGGTTTGTCTGCATTCTATAAAATAAAACAAACAAGTGTAAAAGTATCTGACCACCAAATAATTAAACTGATTTAAAATACGTCATGCTAAGCTTCAAAAACTAAGTCTAAAGCCTTACGCCAGATACTTTGCGTATGCTTTACTATCCTACTGTTCCCTCAATCGCTTATTTAATAAGTATTTGTTAAACAAATGTACCTCACACCTGCTAAACAACCAGTTGTTATAAAATTCAACTAACACAAAGAATTTGAATTCCCTAAGAATAATTTGTATCTCTGCTTTTTTTAAATAAGTGATCCTGCGGAAACACTGTCACCTATGTTTTTCCGTCTTTTTGACTGAAAGGCAATTTATCTGCATGATGTTTATTTGGAATTAAACAATAATTAAGAATTAAAATCACCAAGTCGGTAATTAAGAATTAAAATCACCAAATTTAATCCAATAGTTAAGACAATACAAAATAACACAGCAAAATAGTATCTCACAATGGGCTTAAGTAAATTGACGGTTTCGGCATTTATAATGTTTTCTCATTTGTTTTTCGAAAACTTTCACCAGTATATTCGGGTCATCACAAATAGCAAAATGAATGACTAAGCAGTACCATAAATGCAACTGCGTTCAAAGAGAATTTTTTGCAAAACTTACACGTAACAGAATGAGTACTCAAAATATTTGTACGCAAAATTTGAAATACTTAAAATTATTCAGCAAATTCATTAAATTACATATAAAATGATGTAGAAAATATAGTAAATAACTCCTGTTAATGTTACGAAAGTTTTGGCTGATAAACAGATTTGAACTGTCGAAATTTCTCACCGAATCATGGCAATAAGCACTTATTACACAATCCATTCTAAGCAATGTACATTTACATTTTACATTTAAAGAACGAACGAATCAAGGGAAGATGTAGCGACGGGGACTACAGCAGGTCATAATGTAAAAGCCGAAGAAACTAACAAAACTAAAAATTGAGGTAAGCAACTTTGGAACAGCGAAAAGTCGATTCCTACAACCATCATTTGTACAAACTCAGTAATACCGTTCCGATGGATATCCCACGAAATATAGTTGTAATTTACAAATCGCTTTTCCTTCAATACCCATATCTAAAGGATTCATCTCTACTCCATGAGAGGAAGGTCCTGGGGAGATCATTCAGGATTCCTGAAAGTTACCATGAAATATGCTCGCTGAACTTTCATCAGGTATAAAAAGAATCAGTTCAATATAAAATGCAAAAAGAGTTCATTAAAATGTTAGCGAAGATTACATGGAAGCGCATTAAAGAAATATAAACAATTCAAATGAAACTGAAATTTGTGAGGGGTAAAAAAGCAGGAAGTAATGTATTGTTACTCCTGCAAGAATATATCACATACCGAATTTTTAATAGGAATAACGGAAAGCTTATAGATCCACATCTAATAATATAAAGAACATTATCTGGTCAGAATGACTCCCTAAAAATCAAGTAGAAAAAAACCGGATGGATCCCGTAGTCGTATGGCCCTGAACCATTAAAAAATAACAAATCATGACAATATTAAATCAGTAAACATGAATTTAACTAACAACATTTAAAAAACTAGTTTATTCTAATCACAACACTGAATTCAAAAATGGATGAGCTTTGCTCTGCAATTGAGTCACGATCATCCACTTTCAGCAATGGATGTGTCCGTGGATATGGTCGAGTTATACTACTGTGAGCAGTCCACACATGCAGTTCAGTGAAACCATCTGGATTCGGCTTATAGCGTCCCATATGACGAATGTCGTATAGAGGATTTGTTGAATAATCTGATGTGTTGCCGAAACGGTAGCGGAAATTTTCGAAACGCATCAAGTGACGCTCGAAATCAGCATCCATCAACGCCTGCAAACTCCGTTCATGCCGTCTCATCTTCGTTACCACTTCTGTTAGCGGTGTTGTATGTCCTCTGCTCGATGTAGGTAGTAATGCCTACAGGTAAATTTTCATTCGTATTAGTTTTCTTTTCAATTGTTTTGTAATTTTTGAGCTTAACTTCCCCAACCTATTGCTTAATTACAAAGAATGAATGAAAAAAGTGCTTAACCTTTTTTTGTTCTAAAACCTTACTTTTTTCCTCCTTTTGGATCCATCCATACGAACAGCATATAAGTAAATAAAAGTACCTCTCTTTCTTGCCGTTTCGCTATATAATTGACCATCTCTTCCATTGATTCATCAGTAACCTTCGGACAGAACGAAATATCAAGAGCCGTTAAGAACTGAAAAAAAAAAAAAATTCAGTATATTTCGATCGCTACAGACTTCGGTGGATTATTTTACGAAGTCTTTTTTTTTTTTTTTTTTTCTTTTCACACCAATAACGGTAATAAAAATATCTTATGAAACATAACTTGGAGCATAGAATTTCTTTCCAGGCCGTGTTACCCCATCAAATTATATTCGATGCTAGTCATAGCAATTTAAGAACTAACAGCAAAAAAAACCTTATGGTATATATTATGAATACCTTATGGTACACAGCTATTCTAAATCTTTTGGAACTTATTTTGGGAAATGATTTCATAAACTTGAAAATAATGATGGAAATACGCAAACTCACTGGACAATGTTTCAACAGCATTTTGACTGCTTCATCCGAGACTTCGTCACATCGATGCAGGAGAACGGTCTGCAATAAACTCTAGTATAACAACAATCTCCATCATTTTTTACTTAGCTCAGGGCAATCCGATTTTCCCCCTATTCCATCTACATTTTTGGGATCGATTAGAATAACCACTTGGGAACAATTCTTATTTAATATAAACAATTAATGCATATATTTTCTTATAATTCATATAGACACATACGTATCAGTGCTTCATGTAACATCAATCAACAGTAAGGGAATAAGTGTGAATCGGCAAAAGAAATGAAAGGTTAACTAGAATAAAAATGCTGCAAAACATCCCTAACCTGTAAAGTGCCTTTTTCCGCAATTATTCGGATAGTTTGATCATCCACAACCCTCATATAAGATAGATTCAAGTGACTGAGGTATGGTAGTTTTGCTAGTTCACGAAGCCCAACATTGCTTACAAAACGACTGCAGCCACTCAGATCGACATACTTCAGTTGCTTACATCCAATTACTGTATTTCGCAGAACCTGAACCTTGGAATTTTATAATCTCAAACGTTTTAGTTTACTAAATCATTAAATATTTTAGAAACATTCATGAAAACATTGCTAACTCTTTCATATCACCCAAATTTTTCAAGAACTTCCACACTGAATTCGGGTCTACCAGCACCAAGTTCTAATTTTTTTTTTAATGTAAAATAAGCTAATTTTAAAATTTCTAAAACACACCTCATCTGTCATCAATAAGTTGTCATAAACAGTTAGTTCAGTCAGGTTCTTCATCAAGCTGAAATTTATCTCAATCCCTCCAAGCGTATGCGAGACATAACATTCACCGAATTTAAGCAGCTCCAGGCTAAAATTAATATAAAAGAAAATTTTTATTTTTGCTTGGTAAAAAATTAGCAATTAAGATAATTAGCAAATGCTTTGAAAAAATGAGTTGTTTTCTATTTCAGAAGAACTTATAAAAGTAAGAAAAACGATGTAAAGCGAATAATACAGCAAACAAGTGACATTCCAGTCATTCTCGCAACAGAAAGCTATTTGCGCAACTTACAAATTTAAACTTCCAATGGAAAAACAGATGCACTGGATACAATACAGTTTGCTTCAGGCAGAAAAATTTAAAACACTCACTTGGGTAGTGAAGCAAAAAAGCTATTTAAATGAGTAGGTGATATGTTGTCGACACTATTCATCGTCAGAGCTACTAGATCAGGACATCTGAAGTTGATTAAACTTTCAGTTTTAATAAGTCCCAAATTTTTTTACTTTGAGTTTAGAGTTTAAAATACCGTATTAAGAAATAAAAAAACATAATCCTTTACATGAAACGACTTCTTTTGTATACAACAAACCGATCTCTTATAGCGAATAGTGATGCAGCAGTTAATCGAAAACATCCACCGATTTTCAAATTGACAATAGATCGTGGCAATACGGTGAACGATGGTAATCCTGTAAGGCGCTCATTCTCACCCACATCGACTTCTTTCAAATTTTGGCACTTGGAAAAAAAGGATGTAAGTCCTCGCTCCACAACACTTTCCTGAAAAAAAGCGGAATAATAAAATTTGAGAGGAAATCCGCGATTCAAAATGCCAAATCAAGATAGTATTCCACTCTCCAATACAACAGTACTGGGACAGAATTAATTTATCAAAATAACAGAGAGAAAAAAAGCAAAATAATGTCTATCATTTTGACATGAACCAACGAGAAAGTCAAAAGATTTGATGAGCAAATATGACCAGACATATAAAATGGAATTTTCGGAAGCCTAAAATTCATTTTCGATTCTACACAACACCTAAGAGAACACTAAGAAAAGGATTTAACCAGTCATATTCGAATCTTCTCTACAACAGAGAATCCCATAAGACGAAAACCGGACTTTTCAAAACGCTATGTACTATTAGAAATAAATAAACCTGGAAGCATCGATGGAAATTAACGACTTCCAAATTTGGACAGTGTCTTCCGAGTGATTTCAGGGACGAATTAGTTAACTGAATACCATACATATTCAGAACTGTCAAATTTGGACAATGCACAGCGAAGCACATGCAAACATTATACGTTAACGTATCCCTGAATGCATGCAAATCCATTTCAAGTAAATGATCACCGCAACGCTGTGCCAGTGATTTTATCTAGAAGATATATTCATAAAAGCAACTGCAATTAATCGGTTTTAAATTATGTAAGATGTCTCTTGTTTAATGAAGGTTTCGGAAATTTAGGTCTTAAATTACTACAAGAAATATCTTAATTTTCACCTCACAAGCAAGTTTCTTGTCAAACAGTGTCAAGGATAGTTAGAAAATTGCAAAAAGTTATATATTATTTTTATAAATAGAATAAGAGAGCGAACTTCTTTGTTGCCAACTACCGGACGTTCAATCAAGCAAGGTAGTGAACACTCCTTATCTCCAATAAGTGATGAATAGGAAAACTCGGTCGTTTTTGTCCACGAATAATTCTTGGCAATATGACGCCACCGACGACAAACCCGTTCTATCCTTATACGATCCACGATTGGTAACAGCGTAAAAATTGAGATCTAAAGATGATGAAAAGAAAAGCAAGATTCTAGAAAAGAAAAAAATTTTCTCGCAAAATTAACCATCCATGTTGAATCTTCATTATGAACTTGGTTTCTGAGGTTAGCGAGGGCAGCACATTGCATACAACAAAATCAATAAAATGAGTTGGCTCCTTAAAAGATTTCTGAGATCAGCTACTAAACCATTTCGCATGATCCAGTTTTTTCCGCAGTGACGTAATAATGCAACCAAAAAAAAAAAGAATTCCGAAAGATTGAAAGCGACTACTAACCAGAATATGGTCTGGAATGGAACTGATATCTTCTTCAATATTGTCCACCTCTGCTTTTTCAGTTTTCCCCCTAATCGATTTATTACTTTTACGCTTCATTAACTGCGCACTATTATCGATATTGACTGTAGGATGCAATACCTGTTGTTGTTGCTGATGATGAGCTGCTGAGCTACACCCGGAAGTTGTCGGTGCATTCAAGTCCTCAACATCAAGTCATCAAATCTCTAATAAGCATTAATAAAATTGTCAAGAATCAATCCTACTGGGGCCTAGCAATTTCATACCTAATAACTCCGCCACGAGTTCATGACAAAGTGAAAGTTCCGAACAGTAATGCAATGTATTTCTTGTTTGCCTTACTAGGTAAATAAAATATTAGATTTTACATCTCTTCTAGGCTTTTGTGAGTAATTCGACGAAAATAGCTAATATGCGCAGGAAGACTTTGTAAGTTACAAATGCCAAGTAGGAATTGAGCTAAGAGAAATATATCAGTGGCCAACCTCTTACCTGGACCTTTCTTTTTGCCGGTTTTTCATCTCGACTGGCAGGTGCCACTCTTTTCGTTTTCCTAGTTTCACCTCTTCGAGGTTGCATTGCACCGAGAGGGATAGGATACTGCTCCGAAGCAGCATATGGCTCCTCAGTATCACGATTACTTCGAAGCCTCATTGTTTTAGTCCAACTACTATATTACTGTTGAAAACCAACTGATCAATATTTTAATTCAGTTCATATTCTGGTCGCAATTTAACACACGGGATTAAAATTATGGAAGAGCAACATATAACGTCGTTAAAATCACTGCATATGAAATGGGACTCCCTTTCAGGCAAAAAAAAAAAAAACTTAGATTAAGTCACGTAACATCAACAAACGGTAATTTCCGAATAAACTTTTCCATACCAAACCCATCATTCACCATGCGCATTATGAGAAATAAGCGAAAGAATGAACTTGTAAGAAATAACTTCCGGCTTAGCAAAATGATCTGAAAGTATCCGTTCCAACAAAATTAAAAAAGAGTTAAAAAGGCTACTCATTATTCTATTCCGATAAATTCGCTAGATGAATATGTCAATCATTTTCAATTTCATACCATTGAGCGTTGAAAAAATTATCTACATTAGCAGTCAATGTACTTTGCTTACCAAATTTTTAATTGGAGAAGAGTTTGCTCATTGTAAAAACTCATTGAAAGATATTTAACAAGTAAAATTTTAAAGTCTGAGTCAGAAAATTTTGAAAAAGATTTTTGATTAAAATACTCAAAAATAAATATGTGAAAAAAACTTTGTAGTCTGTCAAAACAAATAACCCAATAGTGAAATGAAATAAACAAAACAAACAGGTTAATCAACGAAGATATCGACTTTTTTTGGACCACTACAATCATTGCATCTACCGCATATCGAATTTACATTGTGTTACAGAATTGTGATGTTATGATTATGCATAATTTTTTTCAAAGTAAAATACCGACCATGTTACGAACATACTTACGCCAAAACAACATCTAACACGTTTAACGTAAGTGTTCAACGTGACGATAATCCTCAACAGCTACCACCGACAACCAACCACCACCACCTCATTCTCACACAATAATGCTATATCCATCTCTTCCCCTCCCCCCTCCTCTCACCCCTCTCCATCTCTCCTATGTAACCAATCTGCTCAAATTTAACTAAAGTACAGAATGAAAACATTTCATCCTAACGATTGCATCAAGGTACGTAGATTTTTTCTGTTATTTTGAGATTCATTAATTAACTTCCATCCTTAGAGTGCTAGCTTATTCTACCTTAAGCCATTTGACTGTTAATATAACTTGTTAACATTCATCTACCAATATCAGTATCGATATGAAACAATAAGTGCTATATATATATATGGTGAACTGTTTGTGAACAGTTAAGCTACGAATAATGCTTCCAAAAGGAATGAAGAAAGTATTGGCAGCATTGAATCGGAGATGTACGGGCGTTTCACTATCAACTGTACGAGCATATTCCATGTATGGAACAAGAAAAAGGTTGGAATTTCTGAACTGATTGCAATTTTAAAGAAGTGTAAGAAGATAAATTAAAGGAGGACGAAGGGATTTTTAATTCACTTCTGCAGATTTATAACCGTTATTTTAGACTTCTGTTCAAACAAGGACAGAACTTTCGAAGTGAGAGATATTTTGTCAGGTTTATATTGCGTCAGGCATTGAAATTACGGTATTGGGTTGCAGCCGGTGTTTTCAGTGGTTCTGTTGCAGCTAGTAATGTAAGTAAAGTCAGACATATTACTTCCCATGACCAGTCATACTTAATGATGAAAAATTTATGATAAATTATAAGCATATCTAAATGACTTTCAGTATCAGGTCTTCGCTGAAGTATTTTGAAAATTTAGAGATATGATGAATGGAAGAAAAGTTTACCAGACTTATCATTGCCAAAATGGGCCAAGATAGATGAGGAAAGAATGAATGAATACAAAGACTTTTATCATGGAGCGAAAGCAAAATGGTTGGCTAAGGAACAAATATGGCTAAAAAATTTACAAACAAAAATGGCCGGCTTACAAAATATGTGGAAACTTGAAGCTGTTGAAGGTCGGACTTTGTTGTGCTATTCGGGCAAGTTTTACTATGGAATAGCTTACTTTATACCTTCTCTTTTGCTGTTTACTTCTCCATGGTTTTGCAAAAGACATCAGGTTTGATCACTGTTTAAAGAATAATTACCACTGATTATCTTTCGTGATTAATTTTAGACGACTCCTCAAATGGTGTTCAAGACGCAGAACCACAAGACGGTCACTTCTTTTCTGGATTAGATTTTATGGCACAAAACGGTAAATATACCAGCTTTGCTTTCTTTTTCCTTTTCCTACCTTGAATATCAAATTTCTCTGTAGAATTTGCTGCTGTTTATCCTCTATTTGTGATTGTTCCTAAATTTTATTCTTTTTCGCGCCTAACATTTTCTAATTTTAGAGGTGAAACAACATTTTGCGGAAACTGATGGTGAGTATTTCGTAAATTCGGCTTTTACAGTTATTTTTTTTCTGATCTGTTTTTCAAACTATTTTAATGATATGCATTTCTAATGGATTTTTGGCTTTTAAACTGATGATATTCTGTGTATTCCTCAAAAAATTTTATCACATAGGGCAGAATCTTTTTCTGCATTTTAGCACCCAAAACACTATTTTCATCCTTATCGGACGCCTTCAAACGCAAGAAGAATGACTCGGAATACGAAGAGAGTGAATATGCCAAGGTATTTATTGTGTAATTAATTAATACTTGCTCGAATTTTGATTGCTTGAAGCAGATTTTTGATTTGAGGTAGATTCAACCATTTTTCATTTACAGATGAACGAAACGGAAAGAATTCAAAAGCTGCAAGAAGACATGTTGAAAACTCAGGTCTTGTTGATTTTCTTGTCCTTCTTCACTATTCATGAAGGAGACTGGTTTGCTTATCATAAAGCTGTTTTCCAAGCTTCCAGAAGAAGCTAAAATACAGTGCTTTTTTTTCAGAGTCAGTATCAGCGTGAACTCGAAAGATTGGAGAAAGAAAACAAGAATTTAAAGCAGAGACTGCTGTTGAAAGATCAAGGTGCCTCACGAAGACTGAAGAAAATAAAGGTATATTTTTGCCTTAATCTTTTTATGAATATGTAAGAAATCGCGTATCTGTAATCAGTTGGATTTTGCTTGACAAAACTCCCGAAAATTTTCTTTTAATTCTTGTTTTACATCCCGTGCTATTAACATTTATTGTAGAGGTCGTTAATCGATTTGTACTCGGAAGCGCTCGATCTGCTTACGGAATATGATTCATCTTATAACACAGCCGATAATTTGCCACGTGTAGTCGTCGTTGGAGATCAGAGTGCCGGTAGCTTGTTCTGGAAATTTTGCTTAAAGCATTCAGGAGGAGCTAACTGCGACTTCTTGAAAGAAAAACAATGAAAAGACAATTAGATATCACTGTTCATAATATTTCTTAGTATTGTTTTCAATATTTGAGAATTTTAGGCAAAACATCCGTCCTAGAAATGATCGCTCAGGCTCGAATATTTCCTCGTGGATCGGGTGAAATGATGACAAGAGCTCCAGTGAAGGTGAGAGAATTTTCTTTCTTTTTTTTTTTTTTTTTTTTGAAATAATTTGCAAAAACTTTTGTGCTTGATAAACGGTTCATATCCTTGTCATCTTTTTTAAATTTGATTAATAATTTGGAAGTATTCTTACAGGTAACCCTAAGTGAGGGACCATATCATATTGCTTGTTTCAAAGACAGCAATCGTGAATTTGACTTAACAAAAGAATCAGAGTTGAAGCAATTGAGAAACGAAATCGAAATAAGAATGAGAAATTCAGTTGCAACCGGTAAAACGGTGTCCAACGAAGTTATTGCTCTAACGGTCAAAGGTAACCTTATATTTTGGTGTAATTTAATTTTTTCTTTAGCCTGCTGAAAATCAAATGTTTCTTGAATTTGATCCTTTTTTTTGCGTTTCACATAAATTTCATGTGTTTGACTGCTGCCAGGTCTACCGTCAATATTTGGCTGATCGCTTTGATTTAGAAGCCTGAATGTGTTAAACAGTTTTTTTTGTTGTGGTTACTCTGATGCTTGAATGCTCTCTTTTCTCCTAGTACAATTAAATCTCGGCGCACACCACAGCACAGCACTTAGTGAGGGCGGAAAATATCCTATTACGTCAGTGCTTCATCGCTACTTATTGGATGTTAATAGATATAGTTGTTGAAGATAGCAAACTACTTTTAATTTTTTTTTTTTTCAGGTCCATCTCTTCCAAGAATGGTTTTGGTTGATCTGCCGGGTGTTATATCAACTGTGACTGTTGATATGGCAAAGGAAACAAAAGATGATATCGTTAAAATGTGCAAAACATATATGGAAAATCCAAATGCTATCATCTTATGCATACAAGGAACTTCTTTTAAATTTAGTTTTGCTTTTATAGTTGAATCGTATTTCACGAATCAGAAGTGCGGGTTCTTCTTTAATAATGTTTAATATTATCACAATTAATGCAATATATGTTGTGTGTTACATTGTTTAATCTTTTTATTTCTTTCTCTATTTAGAAGCATGTTTTGATAAGTATGAGAAAGGCTTCAGCGCTAAAGATGGAAGTTTCAGATGGATCCGTTGATGCTGAGCGGAGCAATGTAACAGATCTTGTTAGCACTATTGATCCTCTTGGTGAAAGAACTATTTTGGTATTAACTAAGGTTACTTCAATTTAATATTTATGATTAGATCAGATCAGTGGCTCTCATGATATTCGTTGTTTCTCTAAATGTACTTTGTAAATGTAAAAGGCACATGATGTACTTTGTTTTATCAAAATTTTTTTTTTTATCAGAATTAAGACGCTTAATATTCGTTGCTTTGCCATATGTTATTTATTAAAAGATTTGTAGGTTGATTTGGCAGAAAAGAACTTTGCAAATCCTGATCGAATAAAGAAAATTTTGGAAGGCAAACTGTTTCCTATGAAAGCCCTTGGCTACTATGCTGTTGTCACAGGTAAAGGCTCAAGTACCGAAAGCATTGAATCGATCGTAAAGTATGAAGAAGAATTCTTTGCCAAATCCAAACTTTTCAGGTGAAGATTTTAAAATCCTTTCAATAAGTTGTAGAATTCGCTTCTATACTTATGAGAGAACTTTCA
>PQVD01000740.1:0-82128 GCA_003012265.1 Setaria equina | reverse complement strand
ATTATTATTATTATTATTATTATTATTATTAATTTCACTAATTTTTCTTCGAACATTTACCAATTTTCACCTGTATTGTGACAAATTATTACTACATGCGGGTTGGTTCGCTGTGTTAACGCTTCAGTTTATTTAAACATGGCGTTAGCCAAGTAAAGCCCATAGTTTGCTTGACCTTTAAGCAGCTTTACTGCCTAGTCTTAAATGGATATCGGCTTCTTTAGAAAATAACGGAACTGGATGAAATACTCTTCTATTTAGGTGAAAGTGTATGAAGTGCCACGGATAGGTTAAAAACTCTGATTTACTAAGTTTGCTGTTAACTAATCTTAAATGATCTTAATAACTTCAACCTTGCCAAACATCTGGCCGTGATCGAAAGAAGCAAAGTTCACGTTTGTCAAAATAGCAGCAGTTATTTGCACTGCGTTTCAATTTAATTGGAGTACTCTAGTTTACCAGAAATTTGTATTATGTGTTCCATTATTTCGATCACATCATTTGGATAAATATGAGATGTTCACGAAAATTCCGAATGTTAGTAGTTCGCCGCGTCAAATTCAGCTTCAAGAATGAGGACTACTTGAGTCTCACTGGTCAGAGACACTATTTCATTTAACCGAGATATTTTATTTCAAAAACTGTTGATATTTGATAACAACGGAAATGCCATCTCATTATCAGCCTCAAGAACTTCAATATAACATTTAGGCAGAATTTACAGCTCAAATCACACCTATAGTGAGTAAATAATGTTTGACTCCAGTTGAAATAAACAATGTACAAAAAAGGAACCTTTGTCTTTCGATTCGTCTACCTCCAGCTTTCCAACTCATCCAAACGAATATTTTCAAATAATTATTAGTCCTTCATTTTGCTTTAATGAAATATTTTAAACGCCCATACAAATTTAAAAGTATAGCAAAGCTTATCCCACTTTAATAATGAATTGAAAGTTGAGGAGTAAGGAGCAAAGTATGGAAGAGACTCGGAGACTTATGAGATAGTGTATGAGTCAGAGATTGGGAGGAACGTGGAAATAGCGTTGTGATACAAAATAATGCGTCATTGATGAAGAGGGTTCGCATAACAAGCGTGTAGTAGCTAAGTTTGGCTCAAAAGTGATTTGCTTATTCCTCTTGAGCGGGAAATACTTGATGTCTTAATTAGAATTTCGAGTTAAAATCGTGCTAAAATTGTTTGTTAGTGAATGAGCGCTAAATTTTATGTACTTTAATTTAAGTACCTTTTCTCTCGAGTACGGAGAATTGGTATTATTTCAAGACCATCTTGTCTGTTGTAAAGTTACGCCAGGATTGGTAAATTCATTGTTTCTGGTGATTTTCTGGAGAGGTTAATTTAATGGTGATATAAAGTAGCTGTTAGGAGCGACTAGAAGATGTCATTGTGATTTTTCATATACTATACAGTTTTCCAGATTACATTTAAATTGCAGTGCACTGGGTATTTCGACTTTTTTCCTCCTCCACAATGTTGGATAGAAAGGAAGATGTCGGAATGAAAGAAAGAAGTGAGGAAGCTGCTCTGCCAGACTGGGTTAATGTGCATTCGAAGGTTCGTCATAGTGTCACTTTTACAAAACGATGGCTATCCTGATCATTGCGCAGAACTCACAGCCGCAGTGGTTTTTCAATCGAAATTTTCCATATTCTTTCTCTCGAATTTAAGAGGAAAATGATCCGTTACGTGAAATTTATACTTCATTAGTTCTCGTTGGGCGCTGTTCTCGCTGTTTTCGTAGATATCGGTTTGAAGACAGTTCATTTTTGACTGCTCATCCACTTATTATTGGAGTGTTTTTATTACTAGGTGGTAGTGACAAATTTACTTTTTATGTTACTTTTATAAGGATAAGGACCTTAAATGCTGTTCATCAGTCAAGTGACACAAAATTAGCATGTAGTTCATCTTACCCACATACATCTTTTATCCTAGTCAGTTCTATATTTATGTCTATACCTTATATTTTCAGGAATACCAGTTGTACGCCAATCATGTATGTGTGTTGCGATTCGAAAAAAATGCGATTCAGTTTCCTTCTCACGAACAGTGTACTGTTTTTCTTCTAGACTCACAATGAGATTTAAAAAAAAATCTTCGTTTACTTTTTAGTGTTCTTTTAACTTTCACAAAGGTTGCATAAACCGTAATGTAAATAAAGAAGTAATTCCTTGTTCTCGACAAGTCCAATTATTAATTTTGCTAATAATTCTGTTCAAAAGGCTTGTAGTACATATTTTGAGGATATCTGTTGGACTAGTTATTATGTTTATTTTCTTCAGATGATACAGAATCAACATGTTCATCGTCAACTCAAGAGCCAGTTGCACCAGACGGTGGTTACGGATGGGTTATTGTTCTTGCATCCTTCCTTATCCACTTTATTTGTGACGGTAAGAATGCCACTTCCTATTATTGTCATATTTATAAGGATTTGGCTGTTAGCATTTTAAATTAATAAAAGACTTTTTTTTTTGTATCTTGAGTAAAACTACATCTAAAACGTTCATTCACATAGTTTTTGTTTCAGTTCCCACTTGAAAGCATTTGCGAGTTATTTAAATTCGTATAATTTTCAAATTGCCAAGTTCTAAAAATTTTATTTTTTCGAATTATTAACAGGTTAATATGCATCAAATTTTATTAAAAATAGATCTTGAAACATTAAGATCCACTTGCCAAAACTAATGTTGATTTTCTTATAGTTATTGATTTTCTCTGGTTTGTCCACACTTACGTTTCAGGGATTTCGTTTTCATTTGGCATCATGTTTTCGGAAATCCAGGAGTACTTTAACGTAACAAAAACGATGAGTGGTGTGGTTGGATCAATTTTTTTATCAATACCATTATTATCAGGACCGTTTGCTGGAGCTTTAACTGATATATATGATTGTCGGTTCGTAGTTCTTTTAGTTACATTTCTGGTATTTGGTATCCATTTATCTTTTTATCATAACTGAATGGAAATTATCTGATTATTTGGATTATCTGAATAGGAATTTATTTATCTGAATTATCTGTTGGACATCATTTTGATATTTTCATATACCTTCAAAGTGATATTTTTTCAGACGTATGACAATTGTAGGTGGATTGTTAGCAGCCGGTGGTGGACTAATGTCTTTTTTCGCATTTAATATTTGGCACTTCTTGTTCTTATTTGCCTTCATTACGGGCATTGGTTTAAGTTTCTGTTTTAATACCGCCATTGTTGCAGTCACTTATTATTTCCAGGTAAAGTTATGTCTTTTTTTTCAGACCATTTAATTTCGACCAGTTTTTGACAATAAATAAGAAGATAGTATATTCGCAAAAAAAGTTGGTTTAACTTTTTATTTTTCTTTCTTTTTTTAAGAAAAAACGAGCCATTGCAACGGGCATTGCTGTTTGTGGTTCTGGAGCGGGTACTTTTGTTCTTGCACCATTCATCGAAATGGTTAGTTTAATCTTCTTTGAACTTTGAAATAACACAGTATTTAGTGTCAATTCATATCTCAATTCAGCTGTTGCTTTTCCTTACTGTGATAGTAACTGACTTTCAGGATTATACTAATTTTCTGTTTAGCTATTTGCAAAGTTTGGCTGGCGTTCGTCTCTTCTTTGTATGGGAGTTCTTTTACTCCTAATTGTTGGTTGTGGTTTTATGATTAAGGTGACTTTTTTTATTCTTTCATGGTTAACATTATTATATCAAGTAGATTTTGAAGAATTACCTGCGGATTCTTGGAGATAGATGGAACATTTCTTAGGGAATGAAAGCGCTTCACAGGATACTATTAATGGGATACTAGTTAAAACCCAATTGACTGTGATAATGCAACATACTTTTGAACTTTGTTTCAGGATCTCGAGTGGCCTCATGATACAATAGAATATAAGAAGAAAAAATTCATTGAAAAAACTGAACGTGAAAAATTGCGACTAGCTATAAGAAATGCTGGTGACACTTCAAGTGTCTTTACTGTTAGTTTTAATCACCTAATTAGCCTACATTAAATTATGCTTACCCAGCCTCTAATGATGAACTTATCTCTGACCTTGGATTTTCATGCAATAAAAATGTAGCAGTCGAAAAATGCAAAATAACAACTGTTTCACGTCTATACAAGCGGTACCTTGTTGATGAAAAAATTTCTGATGATATGATTCTTTATACTTTTCTCGTCTGTTTGGGTTGTGGAAATAATCTACTACTCAAATTTGTTTTGTAAAATCCAGAGTTTGTGGCTTCATTTAGATGGATTTTGCTCATATTGGCTCAGCTCCGCGTCGTGCTATATCGTTGCCTTCGATACCAGCGTATGCAGTACCTGTGCTACAAATAATGGATCAGTGTTCAAATGTGCAGTCAGTAAGTGTATTTATGATGTAAGGCAAGATCTATAAACATGAGAAAAAGGCTAGATATTATTATATAACATAACATTCAATTTCTTGTGGTATAATTTAACTCACAAGGATTGAAATCATGCGAATTGTCAGGCATTGGAGTATACCTCTTCAATTTATCAACTGACAGGTCATTCACTTTTTTTTAAGGTAAGAACGATTGCAAACGAACTGCAAATACCAATTTCAAAAAGTTATAGCATGGGTGAATTTTTGCCTGCCCCAGCAGTATCGCGCGAGCATCCATTTACTTTTGGTGTCAACCATGGACGGTATAATTCGGTAAATTTACATTGGTGGTATAGGCTTCATTTAGGACGTTAAGGTGTCGTTATAAAATCGACTCTTAAGGTAGTTTTCCTCTGCTTATAATTCAGTAATGCGATTCTTCATTATTTCGACACTCAGTATATATCCAGTGTTTTTTTAAGTTTAGGGGTTGCATAACGTTCAGACATCAGTAGGACCATGTCGTCGTCATGCATGGTCTAAGGAAAGCTGTTGTATAGGAACTGGCGATTCAGCGTCAAATGAAGTGTCTGAAGCAGACATTAAGTTTTCAAAGAGAATATTCCGGTATTCTTTTTGTGTCGTATCATCTGTGGCTGCCGTAAACTGAAAGTTTTTCAGAATACCGTTTTTGTTTTTTTAATTGTTTTTTGCTTTTAGTTATGTTCAGACTTGTTAATTGAGGAAAGATCTTTTTTTAATGGGTTTTTTCGGTAATATTTCTGAGCAGATCCTGAAAATCAATACCCTAACCCACGTCAGCGTGATTTTTTCAGTACTAGTAGCGGTGATAGTTTGGATGACGTGATCAACAGCAAACAAACTCGGCTCATTCATGCGAAACTTGTAAATGCTTCAATTGAAATCATGGATTATCAGTTAAATTATTCCAATTCAGTATTATGAAATCTATATTTTTTTAACATTTCAGGAAAGTGCGCCGAGCTGCAATTTGGCACAAGAAAATTCCACGAAGCAACCATTGTTGGATGATGACACTAGAAGAGGAAAACCTGTATCAGAAGCAGTTAAAATCTGTATGTCTGTTATTCTGCTCTCAAAAGAATCGGTGATTTTAGGAGTCATCAAAGCGGTCTCAGCAGCTAAGAACAAGCTTAGGATTTAAGCAAGAATGAATTAGATAATAGAAGAATTTTGTTAGAAACTAATGCTAAGATTTTTCACTTGTCTTACAGATTTCGCTTTGTGCATATTGCGTAAGAACCAGGAACCTTGAGTTCATTTTAGAGTTGTTGCTTCACGACTTTATAAGCTAAAGTAATAATTATGAAGTTTTAGTGTTAATTGAAGGAAAGGGTTTGTTCTTTTTGAAGCCGAAGATGCTATTCCTTCTTTCGTAAATCGTACTGTCCGCAATTCATATATCGCAACTTCGCTGGGTGCAGCACAAGGTCGTGTACCCGCAACTAACGTGTTGAATTTTCGGTGGAAATTTGTATCGTTTGGTGATGGCATGTTCCGACGAATACCTTCTGCTCCCGCTATTTGTTATCGACGAAAACGAAAAAGAAGAACGATTCGGTTGAATAAAGTAACGTATTTTGAATAATATTGTCAAGTTTAGAAATTATTTTAGCAATGTTCATTTAAAGAGCTGTATTTTTTGAAATATGAGGTGCAAAATTGTTCCTGGTTAGTACTATTGAAACTATTATACCACTCTTTTCTGAACTTACAAATTTCTAGAGATTGGAAATAATTTTAGATGTGGGAATCATTTATGGAATGGGTCTCTAATATGAAGCTGGTACTGATAGTTCCTGAGTTTTCTGTTTTCCTGTTAAGTACGTTCATCCTCTATATATTCTTCGATATACCATACGTTAATTTCCCGGAATATGCTGTAGAAAACCATAATGTTACGGAAACTGAAGCCTCATATTTGGTTTCTGGTATTGGTCTTACTAACATGGTTAGCATGTTATTTTGTGGGATTATTGCTGATTGGAATCGAACAAGTCAAGTACGATTTTTTGTTTTTCATCCGTTCTTTAATATTTCAGAGTGTTTTCTTTTTGAGTCTTTGTATGATATTCAGAAGTGAATGGTGTTATTTCAAAAAGGTGATCTACGGACTATGGCTTCGTTTTCAGTGGTTTATTATCCACAGTTTTCTAATATATTTTCGTTGCAACTGCTTCCCCCTATTTCAGTATATCATTCAAATGTATGGAATATTTATAACTTTGGCAGGTTTATGTGTAATGCTGGCACCATTTGCCACTTCGTACATCCACTTAATGGCACTTTGTATTGGTTTCGGTTTCTTCATTAGTGCGAACTACACTTTGGCATCCGTGATTACTCTTCAAGTCCTTTGCTTGTATGATTTCCAAACCGGTTATGGAATTCTTTGTCTGGTGGAAGGTCTTGGGAATCTTATTGGTCCAGCATTAATTGGCAAGCTATATTTCTCGTAGTTATAATGTAATTTGAGAAGAACGGATGAGGATTTCTTCAAACTAATTTAAACTACATTTGCTATCGTAATGTCTGAGTCATCATGTTTTACTTATTTTATGGCAATAAATCCTGAACTTGGTGGTTTGCAGGTTTCATTCGCGACAATTTAAGCAGTTATGATAATATATTCTTGCTAGCTGGAACAGGAACTATGATTTCCGGTCTTATGGTTGTAGCAATCGATATATTTATGCGTGCATCTGATACTGATCATGAAAAGAAAAACTCAGTGAAACGTGACAAGTCATTTAGTTGCTTTTGTCAAAAATGCCTGGTGGAATAAGCTCTTTATGGGCTGAATAAAAAGTGTTTATCTCTTTTGTTTTTAGTTCTTGACTATTTCGTTTTAAACTGGCATCCTTAAAAATAAAGTGAGGCCCAAACAGAAATGATTGGTTAATTATTGACTAGCATTATCTTTCTTAGCAGTGTTTTCTTTCTTCCATGTTACTGAGATGCAACTCGCGTTCCAGTTCCATGTAGTGCAGATTCATTTTTTTTTTATGTGTGTATACCCATAGCAACAGATAAGGATTTTTGCGAAAATTATATTTGGTGAATAAAGAAATTTTAAATGATATTCTTTAGATTTACTTCGCCTGAATTTTTTTTTTTCTTTTAATTCAGCTTTAATTACTGTAGCTAATATCTTTGCTAGATTTGAAAGTACCAAAAGACTTTTTTAATTGTAAATGAGCATATGTCGTTATTATAATTAATAACACTCATTACAGATATCCTGGAGATCGAATGGACTATGTTCAAAAAGTGGAAAGTGGTGCAATCTGTGATGTTTGTCATTATTTTGCTAAAATTCCCCAGGAGGAAAGAATGTGGAAAAGTTAAAAGTTTATTAATGCAACGATTCTCAGCCGTCATGATTTTGTCTTTACTAGATTAAAAAGTGCCTTCTGTGCTGCTTTCTATTATATGTGGCTTATATCACTTAGTTGCTGTAGTTACTGGTTGTGCTAATGTTTCAAAAAATTTTCTTACTTAGAAATAAGATTTCTAGTGTTTTTTCCTTACTACGACTAATCTGACTAACGGGTAAGTTTAAAAGACAGTTGAGGATTCATTCTTTTATTTTTGCACGCTCTACTATTTAGTTGAATGGAGGATACATTGGTTAGTGAACGATTTTATCATTTTTCAAAATTCCTATTTTTTCAACATATTTCCTATAATATCACTCATTCTAATTTTCTTACCAAGTGGTAAAATTGTTTCATTTTCAATAAGAAATAATTATTTTTTGCCTTATTTTTATTTTGCGTATGCATGCAAGACTTTTTTTCCTGTATATGTGATGTACGATCCATCTTAATATAAAAAGTAGTACCAGTAATTATTGCTTGAATTACTAAATTAGACTAAATTTCCGATAGAATATTTTGATCATTTGGAATATGCAGTTCTTAGTATTGTTTATCTTTAGAGAGTTTCGTCTGTTTCTGTGTTGCATTAGATTCGATCTTTTGGATAAGAGCTTTTTATTTCTTTTTGGCACTTTCCGTGTTTCCGATTTTTTGCTTTTAAAATGCCAAGAACCATCTATATACTTCTAGTTCTCTCCTCATCGGTTCTAATTGTTTGGAATCCACAGTTTTTAATCCTTTTTCAAAAAATCTTCATATTTCCTACATCCTTTAAATTCGTTAATTTTATCCTTCGTGAATTGCGACTTCCATATTTGCTGTTTTCAGCATGCATTTCGAAATTCATATCAGTCTGAAAGTGCGAAAAGTATGGTACTAGACTCTGTGGTTTTGTAAAGGCACTCATTTTTTTTATTTTGCACTTTTGACCACGCAGTGGTGATATGCATTTCTTTCTAACCCCCATGTATTTGGCTGCCCGCATTTATTCGTTAAATTATTCGGTGTATACAAGATTATTAGCTTTAGAAAGGGAACTTGTATTTGTTGTACCTCTTTGATGTCTTCAGAGTTTTATATCTTTTTGAACATGACTTATCTGAATTGCATAAATTTGTCAAGTTCTCCGATACATTTCATCTGGACGCTTTCATCAAATTTTAGAGTTTCTTCTCAGAAAAATAAAGTCACAGAAACAGTTGGCAGGGTTCTGTAGTTAAAGGAGGTAAATTTGAAGTACAGTTGCTAATCACTTGGGATAAGTAAATGTGAAATATTTTAACTGTTGTTTTCATTAGTTTCCAACTATCTAAGCCTCGTTTGTCCTCGCTTATTCCTTTCGGTTTTAACTCGAAGTTTCCAAAGTTGAACGTGAGTGCATAGGCTCATATCCGAGCTTAGATTTAAACTCTATTGGTAATTCGAAACGCCTCAACTTATTATTTCTGCGGTTATATGTTTACGAATAGCTGAATAAGATTGATCTTTAGAAGTGACCAATATATTAGCCACGTTTTAGAACCTTGATTGTCACTAGTTATTTGTGATGGAAAAACCTTTGATCGGTACTTTATTTCCTTGAAAAATTCTAACTAAAAAAAGGCGGAGCAATGGATGGCTCACATCGAAAGTGATAATTGTTCTTGGTAAGGCGCTCAGACATATGGCATCTTCTGCAGCAATAATAATTTGTAGTAGTTGGCTCAACTTTCTCGTTTGTTTTTGTCAATTACTTCTTCAAACTTTTTCCATCAAGACCTTGTGGACAACTAAAACTTCTTGCGAGCACCTGCAAGTATGTATTTTTGATGTTTACGATAGATCCCCTCACATTTTATTAGATCTACAAGTGTGCCTGGTATATGCACTGCATATATTGTCGTGTGTTTCATCTTAGTGTAATGAGAATTATTAGAGCATCAAACTTTTTGAAGCACGGAAGGGTTTCATAGGAAGTATATTCAATTTTTAAAGTGTCAGAAAAAAAGTACTCGAATTATTAAAGCAAGCTATGAATTACTTCGTTCACATATGAAACATCCGATTTTTCTGTGCAGCTTTGCAGTAAAGCAATTGCTTGTTCACGAAGTTGGTGAAGCCTGCAATTAATTTATGAAACGGGAAAAGAGGAAATGATTTTGTCACATCATCTTATTTCCATATGCTTTAAAGTCCTGGGTTGTAGCTATGGATTTTTTTTTTCACAACACCATCCTTAACTAAACTAGACTCAGCATTTCGATCCAAAAATGGGTGAGTAATTTAACACAAACTTGTAATACTCGGCCTCCTGTGTCAGAAGAGCTAACCGATCTGGGTCTTTCGGTAAACATGCTTCCCATAATTGCTGCTTAGATTTCAAACGTAGATAATTTAAAATTATCCCAAAACTGAAACATGTGTCAATTTTTATATGATAGTTACTGCTGGGACCATTAACCATGACTTCGGTTATTTATTTCACAATAGATTCTGTTAGGTGCATTATCAAATAATGACTTACTACAATACATGGAGAAAGTGGAAAAGATGCAGTTCGTAATTTTACCTGATTGGATCCCGATCGATGAAATACGCTCCTTCGCTGTCTGTGTCTAACGGCGGTTTCCCTTTTCGATTGAACCACTAATTAAAAAGTTGCATCTGTATTTAATTTTTGAATCTTAAAAATTTCACTAAGATATAACGAAGTAGTGGATTAAATGAGCTCAAGCTGGCCAGTCAGTCTACTGCGCTACTGCTTTGAACTGAATACAAACAAGTCGAGAGAAAGTGTGGAAATGAAACTAACTTGATCAAACAATGAGTGGTCCACTTGCAACAACGTATTCACTGTTGTGGAAAATTGTTGACCCCCAACATTAAAGTTAATTATTGCCATTTGAAGTTGAGCAACCAGAAAAATCGATTAATTAATTACAGCATGCTTAAAATTTTGTTGAAATCTTAAGTAGCAAAAGACTGATGAACGCAACCCATGGTTTCTGACAATTCAGATATTAAGGCCTAATTTGCCAGAGAAGACGCTGAGCAATACTGACCTAATGGATCTAACATAAACCTCAGTATAATGTGAGCACCACTCACAAAAGTAATTCCACAAATTCCATTTTAAAAAATTAAAGAAAAAAAATGCACGAAATCCGTCATGACAAGTAAATCAGTACAATGATAAGGGAGGCTTCTGACAAAAAAATAATAAACAACCGATTGATCGCTAAAAAAAATCAGTAAAGAACTCAAACGTAACAGAACCAAGACTACTGCATTCTGTTGCAAAGACGAAATCGATCGAGACTGCCTGCCTAATATTGCTCCAAAACAGAGGTGGAAATTGCACTTCGATCTGAAATAATATACAAATGGAGAATATGCGGATTCCAATAGCAATTTTGCTGAATCCAAAAGTGTGCCGTTCTTCTGTCTTCTCTATAAGTCGTGTCTAAAGCACTGGCTCGACCTTGTACATATGTGTGCATGCATAGACATCTAAGCACACTTGCATCATGAATATATCGATCATGGAATGAAGGCTAACTCACTTGAAGTGCTCCTTTCAAGTCCAAGCCTGGCACTAGGCACAATATTAGTGGCTATTAAAATATTGCAGCAAACAACCGCTCCTTACCAACCACTGATATTTAGAGAGTTATATCTAGCTATTGAGTTTAGTCAAGAAGCTAAGATTCAAGAATATTTTTGTTAAATATTTTCAATAAATTGAAAATTTTTTGGTTTTGAATGAAGAACGTTTTTTTCATACTCTGAAGGTCTACTTTCAGTAAAATGACCTTGGAAATCTAATCCATTGCCTGGGCTTCTGATTCTGAATAAATCATTATTTCTAGTCCTTTCGACAACGAAACCTACTGTTTTTTGAATGAGATTTCCTCATTAAATATGTTCAACAAATTCAATATCGATACCTGAAAATATGTTAGATAAATGTCGTCACATTGCAGTGGAATATTTGCGTAACCTTACATATAAGTGATCAGTCGATCACCAGCAGTATTCAGGAATCGTGTTCTAATTTAAATTTGTGCATACAGCTGATTGGCGTACGGTATTTAGAATCAAAAAGCTGAAAATCAGCTGATTACTCCAAAACTTTCTACCTCCTCCACAAACTTTGTTAGCTCTTTTTGTAATAATGTGACACTCAAATCCAATTGACTGAATGATGTAAATACCTGCTATCTTTATTGTATCTTTATTATAAAACCATTTTTTTTGAAATATCAATTATTAATTATGAATACCTGCAATTGTTCGTGAAGAGTAATTGTTGCTTGGTGATCATGTTAGTTCCAATAGCGGACTTTTACTCATTGGACTTTGAATAGGTGAAATAGCGGTGAAATTGAATTGTTCTTTCAAGCAAAATATGAACCTGGTGCTGGGCTAGACTGCATTTTATAGATTGATATCGCTAAACTATAAGTAGTTTTTTGACAAATCTTGTATAGATTTAACTCCCGATATCCGCGTTTCTTGAAGCATTCTGATCGGAATTCCAAATCAAAAATTTTTGATAATTTTAATAAAATATAACATATTATGTGGGTAAAAAAAAATATCACTCAAAAGAATTTTGCTCAAAAAACTGGTATAAATGAGTTTTTTTGCGTGAGCTAACTGGAAAAATCACATTGTAAAGAAATGATTATAACTGCTCTCGATATAGATAGCTGACAGAACAAAGTTGTGAATTTTCCATTGACAATTGAGCTGCAGATTTCGATCATGTATTTTTAATTATATTTAATTAATGCTTTGAAATTAAAGTGGCGGCAATAATTTAGCATTTAGATTGCCATTTTCTGAAACTTGCGAATTCGCATGACAATAACAATAAACAAATGGAAAGAATTTCCTTCTATAGAGTGAGTTACTGGGAACCAAATAACAATGTTATATTTTTCATAATAGTTAACTACGATGTTGCTCGAGAATGTCTATTTTCAGTGTTTGACAAGATTAAATGAAGCAGATACCCCAAAAAAATTTCCAGAATTAAGTTGGCTATGCTTTTTTGCAAATGTTCCAATTTCTCACCAACCTCCTCGATTGTTTAGTCATTTCTACTCTCAAGTATTATCGTTTCACTGCTTCTTTTTGCATATATCATGCAATTTTAAATAAGTTCAGTATCTAAAGCATCAACATTTTCATATGGGATTATTTTTTATCGTTGGAGTCCTTTTTTTCGTATTCTTTCCACTTTTACATGTTTCTTTCTTTTTGAGTAAAATTATTAATAAAAAAGTTTTATTACGTACGTCTGGAGGGGAGGTGCATAGTACGGGTAGTAGTAGTACGAGTCCATTTAGGATAAATTTTGTATGGTTTTGATAAATCAATGTTCGTTAAGAAATTGTCCCGTTAGGAAGAATTCAAGTAATAATCCTGAAGGTTTATTTTGTGATTTATCCCAAAATATCCAAAGCTCTAAAATAGAATTCAATTGAAGGAGGAAAAATTGTCCTAAACAGTTAATTTAAACTATTCACTTAAAAAAAGAAATTAAGTGAAGAAAATTGTAAAATGGATGTTTTAAAATGAATGACGTTCCTATCATGTACTAAAGTCATATGTATTTCAGTCAAATTTTCTACTGTTGGTTTCAGAAAGCTTTCTCGCTCCCTTCTTTTCCTTTGTCCTCTCACCTCATCTAGACGGTGATTGTTGATCTTGTTAATCTAAAATTGACATAGCAAAAAGTTGAATTCTTCCTAAGATCATTTTGATTGGTAATTGAATTCATTAAAGAGTGGAAACAACTCTAAAATATTTCCAAGATAGCATTAAGCTGGTTGGTCGTTTTAAGATTTGCTGAAAAACATTACCATACTGCAGTTCAATATATGGCAGTCTTACAAAACTGTAAATTTTTTAAATCCAAAAAAATTTTTGCAATGAAGCCGGTAGTATAAGCTGCTCGTATAAAAAATGAATTATTAGGAGACATATTACAAAAGCTCTTTTCCTCAATCTGATATATATTTTTTCCCGAGTCTTTTTGATGAGATTTTTCGTGTTTGATTTTTCCTTTTCTCATATCCTTCTTCCTTTATCCTAATTATTTTAAATGAAATTTTTTCCCGATCCAGAAATCTTTATAGATTATAATCTTTACATTTATAGATTATAATCTTTCAGTAAACATTCCTTTTTTCCCAAAACATACATATTTGTTTGTTGAGATTTGGGAAGAAGAAAGTGCTGTAAAATTTTTAGCCCAAGATTTTAATGAATTCATTTCCATTGGAAAACAATTTCCCGAAATTTTACTCCCCATCCATTATGGGATAATATATATATATAAACATACAAAGGTAGAATACATCAATTTACTTCAATAGTGATTTCTTGCTTTCCAGCAGATTCCCAGCAAACTTCGGCAACTTATTCAATGAGAGAAAAAATCGAACTAAATACAAGTAATCTATTTCGGAATTCGATGCATTTACTTAAAAACAAAGAATAGGAGGATCGAATTACTTATAGTTCATTTTTTCGTTTCACAGCATCTTTAGTTCTTTCACCTTTTCTATCCACTTTACTTTTCTTCTCCTCAACACTCTCGTCTCTTCCATTATCCTTTCTTTTTTGCTGCTGTTTATTTGCTACTGCTTCATCACTGCGCTAAAAATTAAATCGGATGAAAGTCAGAAATGAATTAATCAATCGCCAGAAACCAAAGAACCGTCACTATAAGTAGCACTTGATCCATGCTAACTGTTATTTCATGTCGAATTCCAAGTTTGAACTGAAATTAAATTAAACTCACATCCGATTTTCCGAACGCTCCTAAAGCGCGTTTCATTTTTTCAATTATTTCAGGTATGCGTGGGAAATAATGTTTATTATCGGGATAATTTGTATTCTCCATTCCTTTCAGGACGTTTCCATTTGTGTCTGTTTAATGGTTTAAAGTTTTAAAAATTCAAAATAATTTTAAAAACCAGATGTTTATAACCATATAAATGGCTATTTAATAGAACTGTTAGGAAAGATGGTGAAGAAGAATGAAACTGAAAGGAAAGCAAGGCAGGAAATTTCTGTTTCTAGAAAACAAAGGCTATTTTCGAAATTTTGCTTACTGTGAGGAATGAAATAGGAATTACAATTCGAATTCCAACCATTTCGATTTCTAATATGTATGTGTGCATCTTTACTTTTTAAAAGTACCATAATTTTCGGTACGGAAACCACCGATATCATAACTGTTGGATGTACTAAACAGCACTCCCGGCAGGTTAAGTCAGAAAATATTGTTAAGGTCATGAATGAAATAGTGCAGCATACGATCATACTGTATCGAGAAACCAGATCGAACGATGTGGTGATTCTAATGATTACGGGTGTCCTATGTTTCCAGAATTTATATTTTAAATATGATTACTGGGAAAAACTAACCAAGAAAAAACAGCCGAGGTATGTAACGACCATCAGGAGCATACCTTTCATCCTCTGGCTCTTCATCATCTTCTGTATTTACCATTACGAATTTCTTTGACAGTTCAACCAATTCATCGCGCTGTTTTGAATTTTTAAATTCGTTTCTCAGTGCTGCAAATGATTAAACTTATTGATGATGATATTAAATTTCTTCTTTTATGTAAAACGCAATCGATTACCTTACCCATGTTATCAGCTGTAGGTTCCTTGTTTACAAAAATTATCACATTTGAAAGTAGATTTCTTGTTTACAAACTAAAATGAAAAAAAAAAAGCTAACCATGGAAAAGATCTGTTTATTAAAAGTTCTGGAATTGAAATACTACTCATTAGTTGTCTCTCTGAAGTATGACGCGGCTAGGATTCATTGCTTTTTTTTTTTTGATTCGGACTAACGATTTTAACATTGGTGATGATCTTTTTATTCTCTGTTTCTCTACCAGAATAACTTTTTTATAAAAATTTTTATGAGAGATATCTGACAATACTATACCTTGACAAGCGCCACACCAGCTTTTATGAATAAGCAGAAATACTGGCTTATTAAGCAACTTCGCCGTTGATAATGTATCATCCCACTGTATCCATTCGATATCATCACCAAAACCTAACAGCCAATATTTTTATTGTTTTTGTGAGTGGAGAATTTCAGAAAAACTTTAGGTGATGCTTACAAATGAAGTGTAAGGATTGTAAAAAGATTTGCTGAAATCCATCGCAAAGCAAACCTTTATCAGGCCTTTTCAGCCCTTCATCACCTTGGACATAAAATAAATGAATGAAAAGCAGGATTGTTTTTAGAGACCGCATGTTTTTAGAGACAGCCTGGAAAACGTTAACAGATGTATAATAAGGCGACTGGTGATAAATAATTAAGAAAACATCACGAAATACTTGAAGTTTCCATAGTTCCCAGAAAAATCAGCCAGTAATCTTATGTTTAAATACATTGCATCTTCTTTGAACTGAAAATAATTATCACTGTTGATCTGACATAACATGGAAATATTTTTATACAGCAACCTTTATAATTTGCTATATCTTATTTGTTTACTGCAAAACTTTTCAACACTTTAATTTTAATTACAATTTAGAAATCTTTAAAGTCTTTATCCATTTTATTCTACTTTACTAATGCACTGGCACAGCAACGGTATCAGATAAAAACTAACAAGTAATTGGCTCTTGAGATGCATTCTTTCCATTTCATATTTCCAGTGTTTCGATATTTTAGGCAGAAATATAGGATTTCAAACACTACTGCGTAATTATAAAGAAGTCATCTAGAAACACTCCATATAGTTACTAGGAAAGGTAATGTATGGGTAGATTTTTATATTTCAGCAGAACAAAATGGAAAAATAGATCGCAATAACTTGGTTCTAAGGGAAAGAAGTTTATCGGTTTGATTTACACTTATTTTACTAAAATATAGGTCGAATGATCAATCTACCTTATCATCTTAATCATTTCGACTTGTACTGTGTGTTAATTTAAAATTTGTTACTTAGCTTAGTGCCTAGAATTTGTGATAATTTGAACACAGCTATGTTTAAAAAAAATCAAATCTTATTTACCTAATCTTCTATCCTAAAAGAACTCTAATTCTTTACGGTTTCCGCACGAAGCTGAATGTATTCTCATTTAATCTTTGTTACTACTATTTGAATGTATTAAAGAATTATAAAACTATTTGATCCAGCATTCTCCATTTATGACTGGGAAGAAGCTGGGTTAGGGTCATATCGAAATTTAAAAATTAAAATAATACCCAAATAAACTTGCAATAAAGTAACACAGAGGAAGCAAAATGGTTACGCAACAAATTAAATTTAACAATACGAAAATCAGTGAGTACAACAAGTTTTAGAAAGAAAAATAACTTTGTAATACAACAACAGTTCGAAAGACAAAAAAAGAGCTTTTCTGTGCCATTAAAGAAATTTCCATCTGAAAATGTATCCTTTTTGTGGTTGACATGATTGCATGCTGGAAAAAGTAGTCCATTAACAAGGTAGACGCTGCAAAAATACCGGTTGTCGCAAATTGAAGGGTTTTTTTTCTTTTCCAGGTACTTTTTTTTTTTTTTTAAATTGCGATGTTACAGACATTTCGCAATTTACTTCATTATGATTTAAATTATTATAAATTTTAAGGATTTTTAAATCTATTCCAGTTAAAATTTTTTTTGAATTGAATGTTAAATTTCAACAGCAAAATAAAGATGCACATATTGTGTTGAAAATATTTTATCTTACTGACTTAAATTTAAACAGACTCATTTATATCCTGGTCTACTTGATGTTGTGATTTTAATAATTAGGCACAACAAAAATGATTTCAGACTAGATCTTCTTTCTTCAAGTAACCAATAAATAAATAACAGTTACTGACAGCGATATTTACATATCGGGCCACCAGAAAATTCATTCCCGTTGCGGCGTTAATCCATATTTGTGATGAACGACATTGAGATCAATCGATTGTTTCTATTAACAGTAAAACAATACTTTAACCTGCATCTATTACAACTTTTACCAGTAATGTAGGGTGATCTAAGGTACGGAAAGGACTTGCAAATCAAGCAGCCATCTGAGATCGCTGTACCGGGATATCTTAAATATTTGGTTTGGTGATTTTTAACAAATTAATAACATTAATGAAGTATTTTCATAATCAAACCATAAGTAATTTAGTTGAATGATTCATGTTTTAATTTTGGTCCAGGAAAGCTGATAAGAAGATCCCAAGCAAGACTTCCAGCAACTATAATATGAACCTCAGCTATAAGGAGAAAACTTATTAATGAAAAGTTAAATCAATTTTAAATTTTACATGAAGGGAATAATGGCTGAAATTTTAAGTAATAAAATCATAAGAGCCGTTCATTGCCATAAGCTTTATAATCCATCAAGTTAACAACAATCATTAGAAGAAAAGTGGAAACAAATGTGGATGTTGAAAACTTTTTAAAGCTGTTTTTTTCTCTACTTTAGGGTGCATGTTAGTTAGGAGAACTTCTCAGTATCCTTATCATGTGACGTCTTCAAGAACAAAACAAAAATCTCAAACAGTTACTTGTAGTTCTTTTTCCTACACACTTATCTGTTGCGTTTTAGTTATTAGTCGCCGACAATTCAATTCACACTTCTCTCAGTGTATTCCTTTCTTCGTTTTTTGGCATACATTGCGTACAGAATAAACTAATATTCATTTGTTTCATCATCAGTTTGGTATAAATTCAAGGGAAATAACGATTGAAAATATAGGCTACATGTGCAATTTAAAGAATAAACAGATTAAAGGTAATTGAAATTACCTTAATTGCTTATCTAAACGTACTTGGCGAACTGTATTCACATTACGACATGATAATGGCAATTATCAATACGCACTTTCACGTGCTCATTATTGATTAAGTGATATGATTCACGCACTTCTTTGTACTGCCAAGTTTCCCGTTGTTGCCAGAACGCCTTTGAAATTCTTTTCAGCCTTTGTTGCTTCGTCATGATGGTCTACCCTTTATGTTTCCATTATTAAATTGCATTTCATAACGTGGTTAATCAACATCAGGCTTAATAATTATGTAACATCCAGATCAATGTTCAATAATATCTAATGTGCTGGCAGTGATTTAGTCCAAAGATTTTGGGGGAAACATATTCCAAAAGTTTTTCAGAATTTCACCAGTAGTTATCTGATAATTGCGCTTTTATTCATTACAACTTATTTTTTCGCCGATCAACTGATCACACAGAACTGAACATAACAGATCAAGGACTTCATTACAGCTAATAAAATAATTATTGCGCGGTAATGTTACCACTATATTACTGTGGCAGAAATTCGTAAATGGAGACAAATCGATTCCAGACTTTGCAACAAAATTTTTTTTGTTGTTAATTTACAATATTTAAACACACCACTATCTCGTTTTCAGATCACTATTTCAAATTCAATGTCACTTCATTAACATTTGTTTTACTGAGAGTTTGATACTTGCAGTTGATAAATTGCCTCACGTACGGCAGTGAGCACTTCGTAACATAACTAAAATTAATGAGTACTCACTGCAGATATTTTTTATAAAATTATAAAAATTTGGATAGATCAGGCAAAAGGCTTTTGATATTAAAAGTTAGGGACGTTCGTTCACCTCTAGTACAGCAGACTAAGAACACTAGCAGGATTCTCTTTTGACGCTAATTTTTACATTATTTCTGGCCTCGAACTAATATCATTTCCACTTTCCGTTCATTCATTTTTTTCTTTCCTTTTTTTTCTGGTTGAAAAGAAGTAAGTAAAAGACATGACTAAATTGTGAGAGATATATAAAAATCATAAAGATTTCTTTGAAATCAGACTTCAGATTTTTTGATAGCCGGTTCACGTACTAGTTAAGAGAGTGGTCAAATGTTAGTTTCATGTATATATTATATTTCACGAACCACTTCGCAGCATTACAGAGGAATGCTAGTGTATGCGGTATAAAATAATACATTCGTTCCTTGAGAACGGCATCCATTATTTCTTCAACGCATTCATCTAATGGTATAATATCGAAAAATCTGTAACATTTCAAAAGGTACAGATATCAAATCAATTGATAAAGCTAAAATCCAAGTTAAAAAAATAATGATCAATGCCTATTTGAAACAGTTGAGAAATTGAGAATCTTACCCAGGATTTGGAGAAGTTTGTAATTGCTGAAAAAGCTTACGTGCTGAAAGGTTCGGTCATATTGTTTGAAACAAGTTCTGTATCCACAAAGTATGGATAGATGGTTGTCAACACTATATCATTTTTGTTCTCTTCATAAAGTTCCATTTGAAGTGTCTCCATTAATCCACGGATTGCAAATTTTGCTGTGCTACAATTTTGAAATTAACAGTTGTGATTAATTAGCAAGAATAGCGAAAAACAGTTTTAAAATACTAGGTGCATAATAAGCATTTTAATTGATATTTTTTTAAGAGTTTGTGTTGGCGCTAAAAAAAAAAGACAAAAAAAGTGATAATAATAGATGAATAAAGCAAATAAATTAAGGCTGCTTTGGTAGTGATTATTACCAATAGGCAGTTCCAAGATAATCACCATAATGACTACAAATCGATCCAATAGCAACAATTTGGCCACGATTTCGATCCATCATATGCGGTAAAAAAGCTCTCATTGTCTAAATCTTTTAACTGGCTTAAAAATGATCATTACAGTAACAGTGGATTAAATGTTTCAAAATGCGGCAAAAATTAAAAAAAAAAAAAAGAAAGATTTTTGTATTATTAAAACTAACATAAATATAACCCAGAATATTGACATTTACAGTATCTTGATAATCCTTATCATCCAAATCCATAAATTTGCCGATTCGCAGTATTGCTGCATTGCAAACTACGATATCGATACCACCTAAAAGCTTAGTAAGAATTTTTTCATATGAAAATAAGATGAAATAATTATTTTCTTCTACTCTTTGTATAGCACCATGATCTAAGAAAAATTTTCAACCTCAATTAATAAAAAATACTTAATGATGAGTTCAACGATCTTCTTTAAGTTCATTAATCATAAGCTTTGAGAATGCAATTTTGAACTTTTTTAGAATTTCTTGGATAAAGAAATAGTTGTAATTGAATAGACTACTTCAAAAGAAATATATAAATAAAGATTTACAATGAGCAAAAAAAGATTTAGTAAAGAACTTCCTCTAATGAGAATAATACTTTTCTGTAACTCCCATATTGCCAGGCCATTGAAGAGTTGCTTTTTGTCTTTTCGTTTACTCTTTTTCTTAATCTGACTGTTCTTAATTTTTGTTTCCATTTCTTGACCTTACCAACAAACTCATTGTAAGTACTACCATTGATAAAGTTCAAGCAAATATTAATATAAGTAACAATTTGAAATGTTCACAAACCAATTTTTGTGTCACTAAGTATTTGCTGGGCACAGTGTTTTACCTCATCAGGCTTTGTAACATCACACAGGAAAAAGTATGCTTGCCCACCACTTCCAGTAATTTCAGCTGCTGTTCGTAATCCTTGTTTCTATGGAATTAGTTTTTTATTTTTTAGTTTTCTTCACAGATAAATACCAAGTTTTTAGATAATACGGAGAAAATTTGAGACTGTATGTGTGTAAGAGACATATCTAATTGTGCAACAAATAACATTTTCTTAATTTACTGCTTTATTTTCGAACTGTTGATCAGATAATTTGTGCAGAAAACTTTCGTTTACAGAAATCAATGTTTACTTTTTCGTTCAAGCACTACAAAACGGTTCACATTGACCAACAGTCTCTGCTATTTTTTTCATTAGAATTTCAGGAAATCGTTTTTTTTTTTTTACCAGTTATTTTAGATATATTTAAAAATTGCTCACTTCATATTAAAATATGCAGATTTTGCAAATTCATTAAATATTCTTAGAATATAACCTCATTAATATCTAAAATGCAGACGATGGCATGTTCCTGTAATGCAACTTTGAGCGCTAATCCTTTACCAATGCCTGATGCGCCTCCAGTTATGACAACCACCCGAAATAAAATGCACGATTTTTTCTATATAGCTCAGAAACTACAATTAAATTTGAAAAAAAATTAAATCAAAATAATATGGTAGTTATTATAACATCAAGTTCACTTAACTTAGCCTCCTCATAGCTACTATGCGGTGGCATAGATCTGCTTAGCATGATCAGCATGATTTGATGAAACTAAGCTACAAGACATGCACAAATTTCTAACTCCTCTCAGTTGTTATGTTTTCTTCTTAAGGAAGAATTACTATTCAAAGTACTCCTAAATTCTAGACATACTCAGTAACTAAAAAAACCTGATTCGTTATTGATTTCCTTTTAAGTGTCAGTATTCGTGGCAAATCTCGAAACAATATGCATAAAATATATTGTACTGCAAATTTCAAACTTATCAATACTTGCTTACAAAATTTCTCACGAGCCATATTTTCTGAAACAAAAACTGTTTCGAAATACGATAAGACCACTACGCGAGTATTTCATTCAAACATTATTTTGAAAATTATGAACTGTCCAGTAAAAATCCTCAAACAATGCTAGATTTTTGTTTTCAAGTTGCAGCTCTAAATGTAAATTTGCAGTTGGTCTATGTCTCAACTCTGGTTCAAGATATAGCTCTTTTTTAAAGCTTAAATTCTTCATAAATTTTAAATGATATAGATTTTGGGAAGCCACCATTATTAGTTGAATTTTGGCAAGTGCTGCAGAAAATGCTGTTTTTTACACGATTTAAAAAAAACCAGTACAGACAAAAAAGAAAAAAAATCATTGAATGAATCGGAAAAAACATCATTCAGCGATTTTTTACTTTACAGACTGCTAAAAAAAAGAGCAAAGGCGATTTCTAAAGAGCCTCGATTCTTAATGCTGCACTTGAAATTTAAATCAATTCGACTGATATGAATTCTAAGGATACCATTATTGTTATTAATGTAGAAATTATATTCGAAATTATACCCATTCATTCATATGCCAGTTGAATTCATTTAAATCTTGTAAAAGGTGATATTTTTTTTTTGTTTCAACACATCAGCCCCATACTCAATTCCTATAAGTTGCTGCTTTTAAATGAATCCAGCAAAAAAATTTTGCTGAATTTCAAAAATTATTTCCAGACATTGGTCTATAGAATTTGCTTGAAGGAAAAATATTTGTAATGAATCCATTTAATTTAGATTAATTGCACAGTGGCTAGTTTTTATAACCGTCCTATTACTTATTCAGCTTTCAACAGACTACAACAAAATATTTTCCAATGTGCTGAACTATTTTAAAAATCCTCCAATAATCTTAACATCTATAAATAAGCTAGCATGAACAGTGATAACTAGGCAAAAAAGTATAAATGTATTAGGAAAAGGGCATATTTGACATTGCTAAAACATTTGTATAAAAACGGTCGCTCTGTGATTATTTTAAAATAATCATCAAGCAGAGGTGGATTAAAACCATCCATCACAACATCAAGTACCGCCTTTTCTCTTCCTAACCTGCCTTGCAGTAATGTAATCAGGAAGTCCTCTCTTCCCTGCGATGATTTGAAAAAGAACAGAAAGAACCTTCCTTTATTATTATTCTTCTTAAATTATTTCCTTCACTTTTATCTTTGATTCGTTCACTCTTAATCCAACCAATCAAAAACACAATGAATAAAAATGGTTCTCACATCAGATAAAGAAAATAAAGACTGGTTCATCAAGTTTTTGAATGAACGGGCTTTTAGAATTATAGCCAGCACTTGTGGCAAATATGATTAGTTGTATTTATCTGGTTAATTATATTCTATTATTTTGTATTGACATGCATTTGTTTCAGTAAATATATTTCCGAATGCTTCCAAGTCTATCTTTAACTCTTTTGCAAGGAAATTAAAGTGAAGGACAGGGATGTTTTGGCTTAAATTCGAAATAATATTTGGTTAAAAAAAGAAGGATTTTAAATGACTAATTCAGTTATGTATTATTCAATGCCAATTCCTGCAAAAACCGGCTAAAACCGTCTACTTGTAAAAATAATATTTATTTTGACTGCCACAGTAAAAATCTTCAACCCCAATATTTACTGAAATTTATTTATTTATTCATTCATTTATGTATTTATTTATTAATTTATCTGTTACCATGGTGATTTTACAGAAGAACATTAGAACTAGAAGACAACATTTTTTCAGGTAGTAATAGAGACAGTTTTCTTTAAAGTTTGAAAAATTCAGATTCTGTCAGACCTTAGCTACACTATTGGTATCGTTAAAATTCTGCGCACAATAATTATTTCGGATTACCCTTCTACACCAAGTATCGGGGCACTGTAATTCAAAAACTTTGCATTTGAAGAGAGGAAGGAATCCAGAATAAGAATAAGGAATGCGATAGCGAAGCCATGTCTGAATTATTTTTGTCACTGTTCCTCAGCTCTCATTAAATTTGAACATCTTCTGACACTTTTAAACAGTTCTGGGAATTTGGAAATTTCGCTTTGATTTATGGTACTTGAACATCGGATCTGTGAAAATTCCCTTTTCTTGTTTATTTTTATTGAAATTTTTTTCAAGAATAATAAAGAGGAGAAAAAAGAAGGCTTATGGTGACCTTCCAAAGAACTAAAGATGGCAGAATGATGATAATATGCCTCTCAAGGAGTTGGCCACATTCTCGTCAAAATCCCATTATTTAGCTTTTCAGCAAAACAAAAGCTGATTTCTTCAGACTTTCCTTTGACTGTAAAGAAACATTGATAAGAACGATGAAATAAAATCCAAGAAACGATTGAATATGAATCCATATCTTGTCTCTTTCATTATCTTCCTCTTAATATTTCGACAAAAGGTTAGCGGTCATCGATGGTGCAACTCTTACATCAGATCCTAAGAGCGAAAGCAATTTTAACATTATGTAAGGGAACCCAACGAAGAACCTGAAATTCCAAAAATGAACCTTTGAAATCGTCATTTGTCTTTTTCTTTCTTTTTTGGTAACACTATGTCCTGAATCGTTGGGAAAAAGTTAATTTTACAAAACATTCTTTGGAGTAACTGTCTCGTCCGAGTCAACAGGAAATAATAATGAACATATTTGGTGTACAAAGTTTTCCTCTTTTCTCTCTCAAAATATTCTTTTTTTTTTTCGGCGAAAATCGACTGGAGTAAGACATCCCTAAGAAACCACTAAAGCATAAAACAAACAATCCGAACATGTTTTCTTAAATAGGAAAGCGGATTTAAATACTTCCACTTTCTTATAACTACCGCAAAGACATCTGGGACAGTAATTATATCATTGCGGATTTACTCTTATGAACATCTCCGAAATTGTAAATTAAAAAATCACTTCTAAAAACACATCCCTTTCATTGTGACACTTTTAATCAAATAGTCTTTCATTTACGAATACCTTAACGATATCGATAATCAATTGAAAAGCGTGGCTTAAGGCGCCGTTAACTGTTGCAAATTTAATATACTAAAACACCTCAAACTTTTATACTCGAACTGGATGAGTTGATTATGGGGGAAGCAAGAGGAAAACAAATCACTTTTGGTGAAGTCAAACCTCTTTCATTTGTGACTTTGTTCAAAAGAATACAGTGAAGTAGAAATAATATCCAAAAGAGAAAACTACTCTTATTTTTCCTTCTGATTTTCATATAAAGTTTCATCGAGAATTTGTGCTGCTAATTATTACTTTTTGCATAAAACGAAAATTCTATTTTTAGCAAAGATCTATAGTGATCATCAAGAAACCAATAATATTCCAAATGAATTGAGCCGTAAACCCTCGGCTATTTCGCACAGTGAGATCCTTTGACATCTTTAACTTGCTTTTAAATGTACCCTGCACTAGTAGATGCTTATTTCGTCACCGATTAGACTAAATCATGGCACCATTCCGCTTAAATAAACTTGATTTGGAATGGCAAGGAAACTTCACTCACGAATGACCCACCTGATACTATGGGGAAACAAAACATAAGACGAGCCATGTTGTAAATAAAAACTAGTACCTCAAAATTTAGAACTCGCATCAAACTTGAAATAGAGATCATGACGATGTCCAGTCCTGATTCCATCACCGCTCGTTAATGTTTTCCCAATATATCTTTTAAATGCAGGACTGGAAACGAGAAAAATTCTACTTCTCGAATGAAAAAAGCCTTGAAATCCAGCAAGTAAGAAAGCACATTCGGATCTTTATTTAATTAAAAATTAAGGCCCAGATAACAATTAATGCAACTTTAAAATGTCGAATTCAATCTAGAAATTATAAAACAAAAATAATCCGTGTTACATGACGAATATGACCATCTAAAGGAATTACAGAATTTAAAACACATCAAGTACATATCTGTATAATACATAGATCATAAAAAGAAAAAAGTGCAACGGCTATTATCTACCTCAAAGTCTTCCAAAAGTGATGCATTAGAACTTTTTAGAATGATTTATTGTGGTTTAATCCTAACGCATTTTTCAATTACAAAAAAAATTCAGTGTAAACTTCAAACCAATTCTAGAAAATATTAATACCGAAAAAAAAATACCATCCCATCCATAACTATAAGCCTCCTCTATATTCAAATTAAACTGTAAAATATCAAATAAAATTGAAAAAATCAAGTTCTTCACCTTAATTTGTAAATTAATGATGCTTCTGATAAAACGAAATGAATACTCAGTAAAAAGAAACGTTGTAAAATATTCATGAGCATTTCAAAAATGTATTTGAAACTAAAAAAAAATCTCAATATATCTTTCAGAGCACAGTTTTAAAAGCGCAAGAAAATAAGTGATGTAGTGCCTGGGAAGGCTTATGTGATAAGCAGATTACTTTTTCCCAAGTATTGTCTGAAGCAAAAAACTAGAATTCTAAGGCCTAACTCAGAAGAGTTAAGTAGAGGACGAGAAAAACAGAAGTGCAGTAGAGCTACTAAGAAATTCTTTCTCTCAAGAAACCTTTTATCTCAAGTGTACATAAGTCTATCATTACATTTTAACTTCACAACTAATAAAACTGAATTTCATTAAGTAAATGGGCCTAGGCTGCTGAAATAACTATTAGATTGATTTTAAGAATTGGAGAAAGAATGAGGATAACTATTCTATATAATGAAGCTTTTGCTTCATTGCTTCAAAAGGAAGAAGTTGCTAACAACCTAAATCTCACTATAGGGAAAAAATATGACCAAATTTGAAAATGGTTACCCACTGTTTCGATTTTACTCGATACATGGAAATCAAAAACTGTACTTATTTTACTGTTATTCTTTCTTACTATGAAAGTTTCCAAGCCGGTGAGCAATCCAGGAAGGCATCTGTTTAAGCTTGGTTTGGTCGCTTCCACTCCAGAAAATATCAGTGAACAACTAAGTATCCACTTAGTATTAAAAGTATTGGTATTATGATGAATTTTCAAGATTTATAAACAAAATGCCTACAGCATAGCCAACTGAACACTTCACCTATTACCATTTTCGCCAACATTAAATACAAGACCTTCATCCGATAAATCGTCATTTTCTGCATCATGTTTTGTTTCGTTCTTCGAACTCATCGAGGCATTTTCTGCCTGTTGATCAAATGTTTCCACTTCCACATCTTCCAGTTCTTCCTAAACAAAAAAAAAGAAAAGAAAAAAATGGAAATGAAAATTTTCCACTTGTGAAAGCAACAACCTATTAGAACATCTACAGTTAGAAATGTAGCACGCAAAATTATGGTGTGATACATAGTATTTTGTTCTTACTGAATGAACAGTTCTCGATTTTAAGAATGCAAATGAAGTGTATTATTGACAAAATTAAACCTGTGCTTTCCTCCAGATATGAAGTTGAGCCAGCTTCTCAGTCAAGCACTTTGTGAAGTATTGCGAATGTGCTGGTGAAATCTCTTCAAGAAGTTGTCGGGCATTTTCATAATACTTTGCATGCAACTCAACCTACAAAGACATTGCGCTTTTTAACTATCGCTACATCTTTAACTGAATATTTGGTAACATATTTAGTAGAATTTTTTGTCAGGCATTCTTGAAGGAAATGAAGGGTAGAATTCGAGACAAAAAGCAACAGTTGTTTGAGAGCCAAACAATTCAGGTCGAACAACAAATGAGTTAAACTATACCCGTTTATAATCTCCATTCATACTGTCACATTGTAATGATGCAATTCGCCATCCTTTCATTGTTAATTCTAACGTATAAGGATGTCCTGTTCATAAACTAAGGTAAATTTATGAAGAACACATTGAAAAAGTTAATTGCTCAAAGCGAAAACAAAACAGTGACATATTGATACAAACAAGTTCCATTTTATAAATTATGACTTCACCATTAGCCTCTTTAACGATGCTAACAAGAAAAACACGGAACAAATATTAAATTACTTGCCAAAAATGAACTGAAGGAGAAATCAATGGGGCAACACCACAAAAAAACCTGAAAGAATAGCTAACCCTCAACAGTTTTGATATTCACAAAAATCAGGTCGGCTGTCCGTGGTAAGATTTCTGACACGGCAATTGAGCGCACTTCATTCGAGAGTTCGTGTACGGCAGCTATAGCTTCTAATTCCAGAGGGCCACCAACGCTTAGTTCATTTAGTGCATCACCAGTTTCGGCATGACGCTTTCGATTGGCACGACCTATTTCAACGAGCGAAAGTGGTGTTCTAAAAAAAACAATTTTCCTATTTATAAAGTCGAATAATCAGTGTAAAAAGAAACAAATTCAGATTAACTTTTTTTTTTTCTTTCTTTTTTTTTTTTTTGATTTGGAACTTGTTAGAAGGCTAACAAACGGTTTGACCAAAATGTTCGAAAACAATGGGGGAAAAGAGTATACCACTCTTTCACACAACTTGGTAGCGTATGAAATAGCAGTTTTAATTTCTGCCGAAGTAACACCCTGGGTAAAAGAAATAGATTCATAAATGACATTAATGGACGGCGTTTTGAAATCGATCCGAACACAGCCTTTTGATAGCTCGAAAGAACAAAAACAAGATTAATATCCTTCTAGAAGTGAACTTACAAGGATTAATTCACAATTCATACCCGAAAGTGTTGTGAACAGTGGAAGGATGATCGGATATTAATGCTGGAGTCAAACTTGGAGGGTACATAAATGCTTCATGAAATCCATCCGGTGCTGGGCTGTGAGCACGACTATGTGCCCGACTATTTTGATAACTCTGATAAATCTGTGCAGCGCTTTGCCAACGAGCCGAACTAAAACAAAAATTAATTTATCAGTATTTATGGAAAATCTGAAAATACACATCCAAATAAAATTTTGGGATACAGTTTGCACTTAACTTTGCAACAAATTAAAGCATATATTTCAAGCGTACAATTATGGTAAAGTAGTAAAACAAAAGTGTCCTAATCCAAATATTCCTTTAAAAAAAAAGAAAAAAAACGAGAAAAAAATGCAGCATTTTGAAGATGCCAGGAAACCATGTTTCAAGATTAAATTGGAAGACAGTTTTCGTAAAGCTTGATCAATTTTTGTTACATAAAAGACACTACACAATAAGTAACCAGAACCTTGACTGTTCGTTTAAAATTACTCCTACACAATTTCAACATAAAATTGAAGACTTGAAAATTAGTTCACTTCAAACTTCAAATCTTGAATGAATTTCAAAACAACGCTTACTCTTGTTGACGATAGAGTGGTGAAACTCCAAGAGAATCAGCCAGGCAGTTCGCAGTAGGTGTACCTATTGGATGAACTGCATGAAATGAGAGTGCTGATGGCACATTTTTGCAACTTGGTGATGAAGGAGGAGTAAATGGTGGTGAATGAGCCATGTTTTTCTTAAAATAAGAACCAGCTGTAACAACTCAGCTTAGATAGAACTGTAAATGCATACGCAATCTGTCTGTAACAAGTATTAAATTTTACCAAAGAGTTTGGCCATATCTCTTGTTAAACTCCTTGGTAAAATCTGACCTCTACCAAATCGTTAAGTGGGGTAGTGATGGTAATTCCTGAAGTTTCGAACAAGGTAAGAAAAAAATGAAGTGATGGTAAAATATGAATGGAAGGTTCTAAGGGCCTAAATAAGATCACACGGGTGGTCACCTACGTCCATTCAACTCCAACATTCAGTCGTGTCACAAATAAACGGAAATCCTAATAATGGTTGCTTTGGATCTAAACAAGAAAGACATATGTCACCGAACCAATAGGTAGTAAAGGAAAATGGACCAAACAATGCTCAGAGTGAATATTTATTCCTCTATCCTCCTTCCTTTCCTGACTCCATAGATTCAATCATTATGAAACTCACAGTCTCAAGTTCACGATAAGTGACATAAGATATCCAGAACATATAACTTGCCGTGGACCTCGAGTACTTCATGGTAAAAATATTGTTGATATGCTTCAAAGTTGCCTATCATAAGAAAAGGGTGTACATGTCCAAAACTGCATGCGAAAAAACTTCCATTGTCAAGAATCGTGTAGTAAGTTGTCTCATTAAAATTGTGAAAAACGAAAAGTTCCAATAGTTCCCTCCACAACATTGCCAATGTCTGAATCTATGTCATCTTTCCATCAACTTCTCCGTCCGTATTATTTATGACACTACTGGTAAACAATCGTCGACTTACAGCTTCAGATTTTACCTATCATCATATAAGGGCCAAATTATAATTTCTTAGCTGATAAATGCCTTATCTTTCCTTATATATTAAGAAAATCTTTAATGCATCAGGAAGAATTAAAAACACAATAAGTATTAACAAACATCCTTTACCAAACAGTAGCTTACACCATTAAAATTATACGACAAGCTATATCTCCGACAAACTTCTTTCATTTTGACTCATCCAATCTACAAGCTTTTAAAGTCATCGAATTATATTTACAATAAAAAATAAAGAATACAAAAGATAAGAAATTGGAACAAAAAATGTTATAAAGTCGGGAAAATGAGCAAAAAGTGCACTGATTGTGTTTGAAAATACGATGAAGTAATCAATGAACGAAATCGCTGACGTTCTTCATTTTTCTTAAACTTCTCTTCAAAAGTTTCACAAAATCGTAGGGCTGTACTATGACAGTGAATGTAACAGATAAAGGCAAAGTACTGATTTGCTTAAAAACTTCATCATCTTTTGCAAATATATTCAAAGCATGTTTGTTAATACAAGTAATGCAAGCAGGAGTTGTGCCTGTTCGTGTAACTGCTGGAACTGAAGCCCGAATACCGGCTTCCCAAGCTGGTGATCCTTCTAGTACGTCAGCCAACTGAAATAAACTGCAGATATTTGACACAATTTTTGACAACTTACTAAAGACAGGTCGCGTCATCAGATTAATATAATAAGTAGCTACTTTGATTTTACGTTTATCCAAAACGAAGCCTGCATCAAACTTTTCTTTCGTCTTCTGCAGTGTGTAAACTGTCCCGTAAGGTACCCGCTGGATGGTAATATTCAGCTGAAATAAAAATACTAATCAAAAGATTATATTGTCGATCATACTTCCAGTCCACATGTAATAAGAAATGACAAAAAGGGAGAAAATATTTTGGTTTTCATTTTCAGCCAATCTATACATGATTATTTTATGCTCAACAACATCAAAATTTTCAACGTGTCTGATTCTACTGTTCGAAAATTTTTGACGCTCTGAAATTAAGAATATTGTATACACGAAAGTACCGATAACCCCGTTTTTGGCACAGCATTAAAAATGGATGGGATCTGTTGTGTACTGCACACGTCAATATCAGCAACCCGTACAAGTTGATCACCAATACACAACTGACCGGTAATATACTTCTCCGCTACCACAGTCCAGCCCGTTATCCTTAAACAAATTGATGATTCGCCTCACATTTACTTGGAAACTATAGCAGTACGAAAAGAAATTTGAAATATAGCATGGAACATAAGCTGACCAATGGAAATATAACATAACAGGAAATTCATATAACACAGATTAATAATCAAGCAATCCACATCAAATGGACTTTTAACAAAACATAAAAAAGAGATTATGGTACTAACCATATTTTTCCACCGAAATCCAAGTAAGCAATATGTTGCGTGCATATGAAAGGCTGTAATGTTAAATTTTTCAAACCACTTGGAAAGCTATTATTATTGCTGCAATGTGAATGGTTGTAATCTTCAGCAAACATTCCACTGCTATTTGTTTGACTATCGAAATGGCTTTTTGAGAATTTCACATTTGTGACTGGTGAAATTCGATTCATTAATCCGCAAGGTGCGTCATAATCTGACGATAATGCGTTATTTGTGGCAATATGACGTGGCTGTGCTGCGTTGATATTCAAGGTTCCAGCTGGGACAGAATAACCGCGCTTTACTGATTCGGAATACAAATTCATCGGCACTACAATTTCGGTGTCCAGTAACGTCGGTTCTTCCAAAGTGCTACAAATATTTCTAATATAACTATTTTTAGAATATGGATTACTTTTAGTTACATCTGCAGATGGAAATAACGAAGGTCCACAAGCTTCATACAAGTAGAAAAGATTCAACTGCACTCAGTTTGATATCAAGACCACTTAAAATTGCTTCAACTTAATTGACTTTTTGGGGTTTTTCTGTCTGCAGTGTGTTAACAAATAGACCCCTTCCGATTTAAACATTCCTTTATTGCTTATCTAGGAGCAGGAATCAAAAATGCATAAAAACCTAACAACTCTAACACATTATAAGGAAGAAATGGATGACGAGGACGAAGCTGGTATAATTAATGCGAATAGTATTATATCTATAAACCTATATAAAGAATTTTGCGAATTGACTGAAATTTCTCTTGGACGTTGTTCCACTGATGAATCCGTGCACGGTGTTGATGCACAGTTCTTCGGATTATCATACACTGAGCAACGCTATAAAAATTATGCCTCACAAATTATACTTTCTGAGAATTTTCCCCATAGAAACTAGTGGATGAAGAGATTCGTCGCAGAAATAATAGTGACTTAAAGCAAAAATACTGAATGGAAATACTTTTCTGGACTCTGAATGAAAAGTTGAACTTCTATTTTAAGGAATTAATGCGAAACAGGTCAAGTTCAATTTAGCTTCCGAAAGGACAGAAATAAGACTAACTTTTGCACCAGTTTCAGAGACTTGAGCTTTCGAAGATGAAATACTACGCGGCGGAAGCGGAGGTGGAGTTTTCACCACTCTTCTTTTCTCTTCTCTGCTTCTTGTACGAGTCAAAGATGTTATCCTAGATGTTTGGGCTACTAGTGATGGAAATCCAATGCATTCGTATTCAGCACTTCTTTGAGCAGGAACTGGCAATGATGGAGCAAGTCCTTCAGGAACCTTAAAATTTACTGCAATTGAGTTCATAACTTGTTTTCAGTTTCTGCCACTGTAAACAATAAAGATCTATCAACAAAAATGAATTTGAGCTGAAAAGTTGGACAAGAATCTGAAATGGCTTAAATCCATTGACTAAAGTTAATACGAAATTCTACGGAAGATAAACCGCACTAAAATAACTTGACATTAATCTATACTTTAAAATCAGACCAGTGAAAAGTGGAAAAAATTCGCTAATTCGAATGAAGTAAGGAAACAAACTATCACTGCTAAGTAAAACACACCTCATCAATACTTGCATCCTCATGAATAAATCTTTCGATTGTTCTAGATGATTCGGATGAAAAATTGGGTTCTAAAATATAGAGATTCGTGGATTCCATCAAACACTTTAGTCGTACGAGAGTAGAAGTAGTTGACCGAATCCAGTCATCACAATCTTCTCTGGAAATATCTCTGACACCGACAATTTCAAGCAGTTCTGACCCTTACATCTGTATGCCTTTCAAAATCCAGATATATGCAAACTAGAATTGTGAATGATACTTGATATTTTAAAAAAACCCAAAGTATGAAAGTCATTTAATTTCGGCTTCGTATAATTAAAAAGAGTGAAGTAGAAACTACATATGCCACATTACTTAATATATTTAATAATCGAGATACAAATTAATGATTACCAGTCCTCAATATAAAAATATATAATATAAATTACTACATCGTCAAAGCAGAAAGCTCAATGGCATCACGTGAACAGTCCGTAAAACCGATCATGAAACTGCGTCTAGACGGGTCACTCATAACAACTCTTACGAAAGACGAATCCAATAAATCGATTACCCTCGATGGTCTAAAATTATTTTTGTTATGCGATAATCCAAAGCAAATGTAAGGGATTTAGAATGAATGCCATGCCAGAAGAAGCGACATCTTGCACATGAAAAATTTTACTTAAACTTAAAGAAACTTTATCAAATTGGATTTTTGATGTCAAACTACCTGTGACCATGAACGTATTCCTCCGAGAAGTACCATTCCAAAAGAGGTATACGACTATTGTGAACACAGAATACGACCCATTTCCCTTCTTCATAAAAAATTTTCTGGAATAAACGAAGGTAATACGCAAACGTGAAATGGTTCAACAAAGAACCCTCGTAATGATACATGAAAAAATCAACTTAAGATGCAAATTAACCTTCTTACGATGCAAAGTGCCGCCTCTTCTATGTATTACATGCTGTAACCAGCTTGCTTTAACGATTTCACGTTGTTCATTCATTCATTTGTTCCCAGACGTCAGTTCTAAAATTTCCCAAAAATAAGTTGTGGTTGCTCAATTTACATTTCAGGGTCTCATAACGAATGAAGAAATGAAATCGAATTCCAAGGCCTTATTTAGATATAATACCAAAGTGAGAAGTAGGCATCCAATACCATTCCAAACGAAACCTCTGCTTACTCTAGAATAAAGGTTAAAACTTACAGTATTTAAAACAAATCTTTACGCTTTAGAACAAATCTTTATTCAGTAGAGTGCTCTCAACAGTATTACTACTGAACAGATATACCGACTTTCGGAAAAATTGTCACGAAAGGGTATGATGACTTACGCCGTCCCTGCACGAAAAGGCATCATCGATTGAACAACACTGATGAATCAGACACACAATATACGAACTTTAAAAAACCTATTTCACTGCGTTCGTTTTTTAATCCAACTACATCTTGTTCAACCAAGATCAGATCATTAGAGGCAAGCCATCTGTACTAGTACAGTATTTAGTTAAGTTATTCAATCTTCAATAAAATAGTTGACAATTATTTTAACAGCTCCTAGGTCAATCTAACTTGTCCACTTGATCTGCAGGTAAATTTACAGATCAGGTGGAGGTAGAACTCGATGCGTGAACTTTAGCACTGAAGGCTAAATATTAGTAGTTAGGGATCAAATATGGGGCTGAAGATATTTCGAACTGATCTTTAAGGTAAGTAAAATGTTCCAGGAATCACTGAATAGTTTCTAGATAACAAAAAAAAAACACATTTATAGGTATTTTATTTTCCAACGAGGTTCACCAAAAATGCTTATAATTCGTTAGCACATGATGCGTTTCTTTCTTCAGCGAGCTGCCATTAATTCCTGCGAACCGGCGTCATTCACTTGACACAGCCTTTTTTCCTCCTCTCCGCTCTATGTCAACTCACCGTGCCACTATTTTCATGACTGACATTTGTATCGGATAATAATTAACTTTCCGGATCATAGAGTTGATGACTTCATCGATGTTCCATTCTTTACATTTACGTCATTTTTCCCATCCCATGCAATCAACGACTACGGAACCCTTTTAAGTGAATCTCCAATCTGTTTTCTCCTTTCAGTGAGCAGTAGCGAACTCAAGCCCGGTAAACGCCTTGCGTCATCCGATATCCATCCATGGGTAAGACAAGACAGCCATCCTGCTGACCGTACATCTCCTCCTCTCATCCGCCTCTTCCCTGTACGCATCACCTAATTAGATTTACTGCGGTAAAAGCGACGACCCATTATAATAACACCAGGAATATTGCATTGGAAGTCCGAATAATCCTGGCGGTCTCAGTGAACGTTATCAGTAACTACTTATCAGACAACTGCGCACTTCCTATTTCAGCATATAAGGGTTTCTGTTTCAAATTAATCCATTTAATATAGTGCACATTTTGCACCGCAGTATGTCCACCTTTGTTCTTTACACTTCCTCATTGTATCCACTTTCACACTGATCTTTTGCACTGTCACAAAAATCCATTGTGGTCACATAAAAACTCTCTTGTTTTATAAACTATGTTATCCACATACTAAGTCTTCCCGGACTGTAACGATTGTACGGCACAAACATACGTATAGAAGGGAGACTAATCCAATACCATCAGACCCAGGACTTATGAATGAAGGTTCCTATGGAGCTTCAAACCGCTCAAAGATGTGGATCTCTGTGATGTTTTGCTGTTATCGTTCGAATCCAAATAGGTATTTAATCATAAAATGGTGCTTTTAATATAATAATTAAACAAAAATGGATGTTGGGGAGATGAAGTAGACGAACAATATGTGGCTGACATTCATATACTGTTAGAAAATCAGCAATACCACAATTTCTAGACAGAGCAACATTACAGTAGCTATACAATATATGCAGGAGCGGATACGTAAGGTAACGAACATTATATTATGTAAGGAACGACGATACGTAAAGTACCCACGTATGGGTGTCGGATATGCCTAATAATACTGAAAATTTCACAAACACCTACAGGTCCAACTACAACTGCTGACCACTTGTTGAGCCCCACGGTTGAAGCTCCAAAAAACCAGAAAATCGACCGGGAAACGTCTCCCATTCGGCCCACCGCTTCTTCCTCGCTGGATTCTAATGAAAAGCTGCATCTCATGAGGCATTGTACAGTAGCGGTATGAAGATGGAAGTTTGGACCATCCTCTACTTTTCCGAACTTAAAGGCAGTTACTTTCTTGTACATTTATACTGAAGATCGAAATAAAAGTAATCGGAATCTTGAAGCCCTAGTCATATATACTCAGCCTGTGGCCTACCTGATATTCAGCTTCCTAGTAACTCAAACGGAAACAGAAACTGTACGGTATTTTTGTTGTTAATTTCACCATAGTTTTTTTGCTTCGTTCTTGAGTGATTCGCCGCATCGATTTTTCTTAGTATAACATGTTCTCTGAAATTTTCACTGATCTTGATTATCTCTTCACCTTAATGCACAAGTTTGAATGCTCGCAGTTTTTTTTTCTTTTTTTTTTTTATTGAAAAGGAAACTTAAACTTTCCTCTATTATATTAGTAATGTCATAATTTCCTTGCTGTCAGTGACAAAAAATTATTCATGGAAAAGCATAAGATGTTAGGATTGATATAAATCTCAAGTAACCGAGTTTCGATATTGTCATAGTTATTATCCATTCATACTTATTTGCCTCAAGCGTACGCATCGAACGACAGAAGATCGCTTTTTTCATTGCATTCAGTTCTTATATTTCTTATAAATTCTTATATTTCAGGATTTTTGTTTTCCATGAGTGGAACTGAAAAGTAGAAAAAAAATGGAGAAAATGCGGGAGGGTTTGCAGCGACGAGCTCGTCGGATGCAAGAAAATTTACAACAATCTGTGGGATTGTGCGTTATCTTTTACATTTTCCTGCGAAATAAAACTTATTACTGCTAGCAATGTTTAATTCCATTAGAATGAATTGTGTGTTAATTGTGGTGCAATTGATTGTTTTTTGTTGCGAAAGTTGATTTCAGGTCCGAAAAAAAAGATGAACTACAAAGTGTAAGTCATATCGAACAGCGAAATCAGAAAATCATTTCAGCAGTGAAAAACACTCGACAGAATTTACAAAATTGTATCAAAAGTGTCCACAGAGAGGAAGCTATTGATAAACGGAAGGTACAATAATATTTTTTAAATAGTTTCATCGTTCATTTTCTCAAAGTTAGAGAAGGAAAACTACTGTTATTACTATTAAAGTTCATTCGTTTTATGTGCTCCTCGTTCTAGCGTTCTTTTTTTTTACTTAGCTTGCATAAGAAATTTTCGAAATTCCTTTGTTTATTAAGATGTTTGGAAAGATTTGTTGAACTGAAAGCTAGAACTGACATTGTGATGTGTAAGAATATGGCTCTTCTTTTTGTAGAGACGATTAGATGAATTTGGGCTGTGGCAACAATTGCTTACAGATGCGAAAGAGTTAGAAAATGTTTATCCACGTCTGGAACCATCTGTTCTTGCTGATACACTGAAGTTGTATGGCGATGCCATGGGTGTAATTCTTGAAGAACGGGTATTAACAGATCAGTTAATTGAGAAAAGGTATGAGAAAAGGTCCTTATGGAATAGTAATGTAAAGCAATTGCAATTAAGATGAAGACAGCAACATCGATTCCAGTATAATTTTGTTTTTTCTCAGCTATTGTGTAAATTATGTTCCAGTGTTTTGGATGCTTTTGGAAAGTATGTGGATGATGACAAAGCATTGTCGAAAGCAAAAGAGAAGCTAACTCGGACAGTTGTTGATGTGGAGGTTAGCAGAAAACGTAAGCAGGGAAATCATGATGAGTCTAAAGCGCAAGAAATCCAAGATGAATATGATGCCTTACAACTCAAATTGGAATCTTATAAGGTTAGTTTTCTAAACTCTTATATATATATATATATATATAAAGATATATATACTTTCAGGTATATTATATATATATACTTTCAGGACAATGTTTTTACGGATATTTTTGTATTGTTGTCAAGGGAAGCTGAGATTGCTGGTGTTTATAAAGAACTGATCATCGCGCAAATGGAATACCATCGGACGGCCTTGCAAAAACTCGAAAACATCTTACCCGAAATCGATAGGAAGATCGGTAAATATCTAATGTGAATTCAGAAAATTGCTTGTTTTGTATTATGACTTTTCTTCAGACCAGGAATGTAAGGTTCCCATCCAGGTTTTACTCTTATTGCCTTGAAATCAGCTGTTATAGCAATATCCATGTAGTCAGTGAATTTTTTGTAACAATCTGAATGAATGACAATAGTTTCTTTTATTTTGGTTATTGAATAGTTTTTGCATTTTTCATATTTCTTCATTGCTCGGTATTTTTCCTTAAGCTAATATTTTTCAGCTTCGTATCCAAATCGTCCAGTATTTGGATGTCATTTAGAAGATCATCTACGTTGTTCTAATCGTTCGATAGCTTTGGTTCTAGAAGTGTGTTGCTCTATCTTAAAATACCAAGGTTTCCAAGAAAAGGTTTGTTAATTCCAAATTTTCAGCTGAACACATTTTGTGTAAATCTAGCGTACATATGATAAGGAAATCTTATGAGACTCTGTTTCCAGGGCCTTTTTCGAGTTAGTGGTAATAACAATCGAATCAGACGTCTTAAAGCAGCATTTGATGCGCATCAAATAAATAACAGTTCTATGGAAATTGCTGAGTACATTAGTGACCCTCATTCAGTGTGTTCAGTCCTGAAATGTTATCTTCGTGAACTTCCTGAACCACTAATGACTCATGTTCTTCACTCGGAGTGGATTGTTATTGCCAAGTAAGTACTAATTTCTTGAAATTCGTCTGATCATATTACGATTTATAAGAGTTGATGTAATTAGATGTCTGAGGCAGTTTTTATATTACCATTTCTTATTTTCTAGCCTTGTGAGGAGTTATTACTAAAAAAACTGGAATATTCCTTTTTCTGTCCACCTATTTTTTCATTTCTTCTCTTTCTTGTCTGTTTATAGTGACATTTAACTTTATTTCAAACATGAGGCACATCCATGTCATGCGTCAGACTGTTACGTACACATTTAAGGAGAGATCCAGATTATCGAAAGGAAGCCATATATCGACTTCTACCTTTGATGCCGGAAGCAAATCGATACAATCTTGCTTATTTAATCAAATTTTTGCAGCTGATATTGGATTATGAAGAATATACGAAGTATTCTCATTCATATGTATTTATGCAAATAATTTGTTTGTAAAATTCATTTTTTAATAGGAATAAAAACTCGAAATTTATTTCTTAACGAGGATAAAAAGCTTGACAGCAAAAATTTTGTTGTAGAATGAGTGTAGGCAATTTATCGATCGTTTTCGGCCCGAACTTGATTGATGCTGGTAATGGTACTGAATCGGAGAATATACTTGGTTCAAAGCTAGTGGAAACATTGATACTCAATGCCGATTTTTTCTTCCCGAACTGTAATTCTTTTTGACGAGATTTCCGATTCTTAACATTTATTAATATTTTTTAGTTGCTGACTTAATTATTCGGTTTTCCTAGCTTCTTCGCGACTTTCCCTATCCGTCTTTTTTGAGTCCCGAAATGAGTATAGGTAATTGATCTGTTACCTGAACTTTGTTTTAAGAATTAAGCACTTTATATTCATGCATATTTATTTATGAACTGAGACTTATACGCCCCCAAACTAACGCCTTTCTTCATTGAAGTTTGGTTGATGCAACTAATGATTTGTAAATTGTAAGCTGATTTTTTGTATTCCGAGTATAGTCAACTTTTTCATGTAATTTAAAAAGTTAGCTCCAACCAAAAACTGTATAGCAACTCCGTTAAGTATAAACCTTTTTGTACTTCAAATAGTGATGCGGTTTCATGCCTTATATATCATTAAACAGATTTCTTTAACTTGGTTCGCTATGTCAGCTAATTTATGTTTATCACTGACTTTCATCCAGTTTCTATAGATCATATAACTCCTCATTTTTATAGATAGCTTCAACTACACATCACCACTACTTGATTCATTTTTGCAACGAAAGTCGGATCCAACGGGTAGCTTCATCGGCGGCGATCGTGTGGTTGCACGTAGTACACAAGGACAACAACATATTTCTCTCCGTCACACACAAAGTAGCAAGTAAGCTTCAAGTCTGAAATTAGAATTATCACTTCTGGTCTCCACAGCAAATTTCGCCATAGTCATTCTGTCATTGTGATATCATTTTCATCGTATTCATTATGGTATAACTTCTCCCATATCATCACTTTATAGCTCTTGTCTCTGTTTTTATGTTTAAACTGCTGAAATACTTTTATTTCGGTATTCTGTAAAGTTAATGAGTTTTACGTTATTTCCATCAAAACATAGAATTTTTTTAGCAGCTCCAACAAGAATTCAACGCCGTTGCGTGGCACAGCCTCAGTACTACAGCAAACATCGCAACCACCATCAGTTTCTTCCACTTTACGTACTCGTCCCAAATGGCCTGCACCACCGCCACCTGTTGTAGGTTATTCAAACTGTAGCAATAATAGTAATAACTTCACAACTAATCAATCCAATCTTTGCAATGATAACGTAGAGGAAATGTCGTCTAGTTTAGAAAATTTGAGTAATTTTATTAGTAAAAGTCCATCAATTGCATCCAATGATTCAATGGCTGAATATGGCTGTACAACCAATATTGAAATCTGCGACAGTTTTGCTTCCCAACAACAAATGACTCGTTCTTATCAAGAACCAGGCCGGCCATCACGTCCACCGCCACCACGTAGTGTAAGACGATCCTCAACACCGGATGGAGGATTTCAAACTTCTACCAATGATTTGCTTGAGCATGACAATTCACAAGAAGTTGCCAAGACGTTGCGACATGATCTGTTACGAAGCCCATCTGGCTTACGAAATTCAGCTGAGGTCTACCGTAATGCATCCATCCCAGTTGCTTGTACAAAAGACAATCGTACTGTGGTGCATTTGGATACTGATGTCTATCATCAGCATACTGGAACATTGTCGGGAAATGAAAGTTATAATACATTACCTAAACCGCCCTTGCCTTATAAGCCGAAATCAATAATCGAATTAAATAAACCAAACGAGATCACTAAGCTTTAGTTTACTTTATTTTTATCATTACTCTGTTCACCGCTTCAGTATGCATGATTAGGATGACAAGAATTTTTCATGGATACCATCTTGTGGTTGGGATTAAAAAGTAACAAATCTATATTTTTTTTCTTTTTTATTTGATAACTATTTACTGGTTTTTTTTGTTTGTGTGTTTTTTTTGTCCTTTTTTTGTTTTTTTNNTTTTTTTTCTTTTTTATTTGATAACTATTTACTGGTTTTGGAGTTTGTAGTTAATATCCGGTGTGTTTCCATCTGAACAGTTGTGGTCTACAAACAGTTTTCCTTCATCACTTTGTTACGTGGTTCACTAATTTCTTACACTAAGCATTATTCTTGTTTACAAGGTTGATTTGTTGCAAATTTATAAGTAATTTGTTTCACATTAGTTTATACTGATTTCCAAGCTATGCAACTTCAGGTTAGAATTTTTTCCTCACTTTTTTTTTTTTTGCAGGATTTCCTTGAATTATTTCAAGCTTACTTCTTCAAAACTTTCTAATTTCATGTGCAGAGATGATTCATTGATTCCACAGTCTCAAATGTGCAACGGTAGTTTTATGTTATATAATTTTCTTCCGAAGCAGAAATAGTACTATATATAGTGACAAATATGATGGTCGTTTGCTTACTGTTAATTAAATAAATGAGAGGGAATGTTTTTATCATTCTCTTTTTTTCCCGAAGATTATCAGTGTTGAGGTGCACATTTATCTTGCTTCAGTAAAAATCTTATGAATTGTTCTCAATGGTCCTGATTTGAAATCATTCCACAGTATTCTTCATTACTGGTTTTGACACAAAAATTTAACATTCACAGGATTTTAATGTTTTCATCCTTATTTTTGAATTTTAAAATTAGTACCATTGCGAACAGTTCTGACTGCTACTGTTTAGAGAAATCTTCTATGAGACAGTTTGATGAAACTTCTGCAGATATTGTATTGGACATTCTTCCATCTTGTTTTTAGCATTTCAGATGTAGTAATTCCCATGGTAAATGATATAGTTCTTCGGGAATTCATTTTCTGTTAATACTCTGGTTTATGATTCGAAGATATGCTGGAAGTTGAGGGAATGCTTTCCCGATTCCATTTTTCCATTCCGTAAATAATGTTTATTTGGATGACGTGTACTGACATTTTCTAGTTTATGGTAAAATTTGAAACTTTCTTTCCTCGACATGTTTGATCGATTTATTGTTTTCAACTACGAATTTGTATTGCTTGTATGTACACCTGTTGTGTCTTTGTGTAATATTCGCTGATTTCTTGTACTTTCCATTTGGTGCTTGCTAATGATGCACCACTGTTCCTTGAAACGTTAGTTCTCCTTGGTAGCATTTTATTGACTTTCCCAATACTTAATTATTCAACTGCTTGTTGTGAAGACACTTGAGCTGAAGTTTCAAGTGACTGGTTCCATATTCGTCGAACTAACATCTGATGTATGTTTCCAGGAAGACCAAGTCAGATTGATGTCTGAAAATTTTAGCCTGCCATCGGGAAGGGAGAACTCAACACAAAGCGTCCTGCCATGTTACCATTATTTTATAAATTGTTCATCTTTTCTATGAAATATAATCTATTAATCGTAGGAAAATCTTCATGCTGTATTTCAGAAATATTGTGTGAACAGGAAATCCATGGAATGAATTGCTTTATTAAGACTCCAGGAAGGAAATGGAAATTAGGCTGTGTATAAGTAAAAGGTAGATTTTTTCCCACGATTTGACAATTACAGAGTAAATTGAAGACGGAGTGTTAAATCCACAGAAGAGTATCTCATACTGAGGATTAGTGCAGTCGATATTCAAAACAATTTTTTTACTAACTTATGCATACGATGAAATATAAACAAAACAGGAATCCGTATTGCACGACTGATAAGATGAACGGAGGGAATCTGAACATCAATCAAAACGTTGCCAACGATCTCTAGGAGCAGTGATGTTAGCCGGGCTTGGTGGTGAGGAACTGGTTGATGCTAGAGATGCAAATGGGTCGAAATTTAGAAACTGCAGTGAAAGATGATGTGAGGGATTATCTACAAGTTTCGTTGAACTTATATTCGCTGCTTTCCCTACCGAAGTACATGGCGGTTGTGGCTCATCAACACCTTTATGATCGAATGTTGGAGGCAGTGAACTGTCGCTAAAATCGATCAGATCTGTCGTCTCTTCAGTTAGTAATGATGTCGAATTCTAAAAAAAAAGAAAATGTAATACAACCTCGTTATATCAGAGATTAACCTTTGTCCTCATATTGCAATCAGTGGTGGTCATCAAGCAAGGAAGCATTTTTTAAGCAGTCAAATCCTCCGTTAAAATGATACGTGATTATTGCTGCAAAGAAATGGAATATGGCTAAAAAAAAATTTCCCTGAGGTTTCTTTCTCGAATCCTACCACACATTAGTCGCCCAGATTTCGCTCGATCTGAAGTATATTAAAATCACACCTCACCATCAGGTTCCACCTTATCTCCAGTCATCCACTGCTGTGTATCGAACGAAATCGCCCCATCTTCATCAAAAGGATGTGACTTTTTGGAAGAAATGCGTCGAATTTCCTTTGGGGTCAAACGACCTAGGCGCTCTTTTAGCTGAAAATTTCAAATTGAACTGTCTCAAACACGATTTAGTCCTTCCACACTGAAATTGTTACTCTAAACAAGAACGAGTAATTCTAAACAAAAGTTTTGGTACAGAAAAATCAAAAACAAATTACCTGAGCACGAAACTTACCGCAATAGAATGAACTTTATCTTTTAATAAACCAATTACATCATTTGCGTTTTCTCGAACCTAAATGTAACCTTCATGAAAAGCAATAAAAAAACAAAAGGAACCATACTCCCCATGCAATATGCAATGAACAGTTTGTGTTAAAGATTTCTTAGAAATAAATGATCAGTGCAAGTTAAAAATGATTTGGGAAAATTACGAGACAGATATCGATTTGATAAACAAATTGAGGAGTTCACTTTTTAAAACTGTTCAGCATCGCAGGGAAGAAGAAGCAAAAATTAGGAGAGGTTAGTGACATGATCTCACGTGGGGAATGCTAACACGAACAATTCACAATAGTGATTTGTAGACACTTTCTTTTTCATTCACGAACTCTACAAGTAATTTATTAAGAGTCGGATATAAATGTAATACTACCACAGACACAGCAACCACAATAGTAGTTATGAAAATCTTACAGACGTTACTGCATTCTGAAATATTTCTGGATGATTCTGTAATAATTCCCGGATTTTCAACCTAGTCAGCAGCAAAATCACGAAATGTAGTTTGGAACAGAAAATGATTTAATGATGAGAACCATGCCATTTCCTCAGAATAAAAAATTTCCGCATACCAAATGTGAAGTCTTCAATGATTTCATTTCATTAACACGGATCTCTTTTTCAAACTCATCGTCAATTGGCGTTCCCGAGTTCAATGCGATGATCCTTTCGTCGATAAACTAGAAAGAAATTAAAGAGTAAAGATGATTCAGGGCATGCATATTATTGGGTTGTGTAAATCATTCTCACCCGTTCAAGGTACTGCACACCATCTTGCCCAAACAGAGACTGCAAATAAGCCTGTAGACTTGACTTCTGACTCCGGATAAATTTCTGGCGATCCCATGAAAAAGAATACGATGCACATGATAAGCCTTTATGATAACCACCGAAAAGAAAAACGTTTGTTCTGAAATATGATTTGTCAAAAAACAAAAAAATAGTCATATAGAGTTTTCAAAAGCAGAATTTGATCCTAATGAACGTTCTTCATCTATGATGTGTTACAATATTTGAAATTCCATTCATTTATAGCAAGCACTGAGGAAACTAACCTAAGAAAAGAACGAGCTAATCCATCAGAAAAAAACATGTTGGAAGATGAATGCAAATGATGTCGAAGAATATTCAATGCTTCAGCCGGTAAATCTAGTATATCATTATGAGTACACTGTAGTGTACGTTCCTCCAAATCAATTACCATCACATCGCCCAGCTCAAGTTGTTTTACTGACTAAATTAAAACTAGCAAGTAATCCAAAATTATACGGTATAAATCACACATCCTTGTAGGTCTTTGGCGAAGATTATGAATCAAAAATTTATTTTTCATTCTTTTATATTTCTAACAACAACCTTATTGTAAAAAATAATTCTAATATGACGAATTAAAACGTTATACCTGTAAAATTTTTTTTGGTACGCCTATAAGATATGGCATTGGAGCCCTGAAACTCAAGAAAAAACACATTATGGTCGGTAAAATTATCGGTATAAATCCTCTCACCTCTCACCAAATCTAAGAAGAGTGAGTCATATCGATACAAAGATACCCTAAAGAAATTCAATGTAAAGCAAAAACATAATCTCGGATTCCCCAGTCAAAACTGAAGTGATAACGAAAGCTCAACCACCAGATGAATTAGTAAGAATGAGAAGACGCTTCGTTTGGAATGATTTATATGAATCTCATAATTATGTCAGCCTTGTTTGTGGTCGTATTGCAGAAATGCTGCACTGACAAATAACCTGGTAATTCCAAGGAACAAAACAATCAGGCGGTAGTTAGAAAAATTTCCAAGAGAAGATAAAAACAATTCAAACAAACCAAAAAGATGAACAGTAAACTTACATGAGCATATCGATTAAACCAGCAGGAAGCACAGGAATGAAAAGATTTTGCCAGTGCATCGGATAAAGTAAAGCAGCAGCAGCAAATGTACACGATGAAAGTTGACTTAATTTCGGACTTGTAAATAAAATGCGCCGTTCCTTTAATAAGCTGCAAAATTAGACAACATCGACTCCAAAACAAGTTTTCAAAACTCTGGCATTTTTTTTAAAAAACAAGTAGGAGCAGGAATCAAGACTAAAATTAGGAAAAAAAACTTACCTTGCGTACAGTGCGATCATTTGTTTTTCCGAAACGGCATTGTAAAATTCTAGCATGAATTTATCTTCTTTCAAAGTGGGCAATCTATCACTATCTGGCACAGTAACTTGGAATTTCTGTAATAAGGAAAAGAAATGAAAAACTGAGTCCAATATGGGTAAAGAAAGTTTAAAAAAGAAATGAAAAAGTAGTTGCCTCATATCAGTGTACCTTTTTCACTTTGTGTTGTCAGCTTTCATTTTTGGTTTAGCTTAAAATTTTCAAGTTAGAAATAAAAATGAAGCGAAGAGATAAAAGAAATAATAGATGAATGGAAGAATAAAAAACAAACATTTACACCAGGACTAGATTCGATAAGCAAACGCTCGCCAGGATTGGGAACCGATGTGTGATAGGCACATGTCAAGAAAGATTCCAACTCGTTTGTCTTGAAAAAACTTTCATTTTTGAGTACAGAATGCTAGGACTTTCAAATATTATGAAAATATTGCCCACTCTTGGGACCAAAACTAATAAGAATGATTTCTCACTAATCTACAAAGACAAAAATGTATGGTGGAATAATAATGTCAAGCTTAAAAATCTAAACGTACCGGTCTGTTATTCATCACCGCCGATATATGATTAAGAATTTTGTAGAAAACATTGACCCACGGAAGACCGCTGCAAAACTTGCAGTTACATGCTATTGAATATGACTTTTATAATGCCTGAGAAACTGGTCAAGTCACTGAATTTAATTTAGTTTCTAATTTTCAAAGTTAAGAAGTCATGAGGCAGTCTAGCTAAATCATCATCGCAATGATTCTAAATAAAGAATTACTTCTATCATAATTCTTGACAGGAAGAAAAAAACTCGACAATCAAGAGCGGCTCTCAAGAGAGTGCTCTGCGATTGTAAGAGTGTTCTCGAAATGGACTAAAACGCAATTCTGAATACGACGGCAAAACAGTGACATATTACTTCCTGCTGAGCATGGATTATAGCGAACATTTAAAATAAAACATAAAAAATTAAAAAGATTTCACGGAAACCTGAGAATACAAATACATGTATTATTGTGAGGCGTATGTCGGCAAAAAGCATAAGTGTACTGCGATTTTTCGTCAGTCAGCACGAATGAAAACAGTTGTACCGCTTCCATGTTACGGCTGCAAAAGTCGTTTTTTCATTTCTTCAAACTCACTGTCTCGCAATATATTTCGAAAGATCAAAGTAACTCCGAATAATTGCCTTGAAAGTTTTATTATTTTCACGCCTAATAATAGTACTAGTTTTTTTCATCAATCCCATTGTGAAGAAAAACTACACTAAACAAGGAAACGAAAATTTTTCGTAAAAACTAACTCGTCGACGCCGCACGGAAAGCTAAACTGTGCTACAGATTTCAGTGTTTGTTCATGATTGAAATCGTCGGGATATTTCTGAAGAATGACAACGGTTTCACCATCCACTGCTGCACCAACTTCACAGAATACATCGAATAAAGTTATCACGTCCTTCCTGCAAGTTCTGTTCCAAAATTTAGGCAGTCAAAATAGTTAAACCAAGAGTTAAAAAAAAATTTCTTCAAGGAAAGCTCAGTCTGCTAAAAGTCTTTCCAACTGAAATCTCCAACGAAAAGATCTTGAAGGAAAAAGTTACCGATTCCTCGACATGTTTCATCGAAACACTACACAAACAATGAGAAATGACATTTCACACATCCGAATAAAAAGTAAAGCATTCACAACCGTTCATTCCACAAAACCTTGCTTAAAATGTGGAAATTCTTCTATCCTAAATAAGGAAGATTACAACCAGTGCTGAAATACAAATACCTTATCGGAAGCCTATTGGACATGATATATCGCAAAAAAAAAAAAAGAAAAAATTACATATCGCGAAACAACTTTTTTAATGATAATTGGATGGATGATAGAGACAAGGAACGCTCCGAAATTGGGAAAATTAAAAACTGCATACTTTAATCCATTAAGCCAACCATGCTGGCAAGATGTTTCCTCAACAGCGGCAAAGTATTGGAAGATTATAAATCCCGTCTCTTCAATAGCTCATTTCACATTTGTGTGGATCGAATTTTGTGAAGATGCTGAAATATTTACCTGACAAAGTAAAAATGACAGACACCAATCTTGAAAACTGCCTCCCCGACTTCTGATAGCAGCGCAGGATAAACATATCTAAAACATTTAACGATATACAGCGTGCATTTTACGCTTACGCAAACTGGTATTTTAAATGTCATTTTATTAAAATTTGTTATGCTCCAAATTCTTCATGCACTTTTTATGTATGAATTTAGAAAAAACTCCAATGAAATTTTAGTCATCTCATTATATAGAACAAGAACGAAAATAATGCCACCCTAAATAACATTTACTTTGATACCGTGCATTAAGCATTTGAAACTGATTGCAATAATGAAGATAAAATGCTGGCAATGCAATCATTAACTAGTAGAAAAGTACCAAATCAACTTGGAAAAAACAAACATGGGAGGGAAGTCCTGAAAAAAAAAAAATTATAAATCAGCATTAAATGCATTAAGACCAAACAAACTTATAAATTTTTAAATCAAATGAAAATTCCAAAATTTGTGAGGATTTAAATATCACAGTATGTACGGTGTGACAAGTACTTTGGGAAGTGGTAACAAACAGGGAACTTTTTTTTTTTGCTTTTCACTAATGAAACAAACATAAATTAAACACCTTAAGAACTGTAGTTTGAGAGACGATTTGATAATTACAAATAAGCAACACATATCTTCCAATAACAAAAAACAAGGTTATACAATATGTTGCGAATTGAGCGTAAACGGAATTTAAGTCATAATTTCCCAAAAAAAAAAAAATGTTCACTCGAAGGATCCCCTTCCCTCAACCATGACAGAATCGAAGTATAACTCTGCATAAAGCACAGTTGATTGACCTTTTACTCAAATCAGTTAGAAGCGGGTTATTATTCACCACTACCTTTAATGAGGTAGTAACGAACTGTCCGAGTAACTAATAACCAATGTTAATGATATTCAAGGCAAAATAAGAAAGTGCTGTACCACAAACTGTCAACTGCACCATTATCACGAACCATGCATTTGTTCAAAATGAATTGGATTTGCAAGGACTGCGCTAGAATTTAATTGAAGCAATCAAAAAATGAAAGGATGTTTAACAGAAACGAAAGGTTTTGGGAGAGTCGATTATTACATGCGTCTCGAAAATTTAAACTGTTGATCTGCTTCAGCATATTCTCAAACGACTTGAACTTTCCATTAATATCACTCAATTTTGTCGGAAAATTCCTAAAAACTTCAAAATTTCATTGAAAACTCAACCTTACAGGTGAATGTTTTTTAAAGTTTACAATAAAGAGCAAACCAAAAAAGTGAAGGATTTGAACAGGATGTCAAAGCAAAAATGCAGACATACATGCATTTGTATATAGACAAAGTGATAAGAAGTTACAGTAAACGTTCATGTGGAATGTTAAATTTCGTTGTGGTATCATGTAATTGATACAAATATGAACTGTAGAATTCGCCAAAATATAATGCACATCAAATCGTTAACCTCACAGGATCAATCCGAGAGAACTATGATTATTCTAAAGAAGATACCATATTTTCATCGAAAAAACAACCGTGATTTGCAACATAATATAATGTAGAAAACGCATTATTTACTGAATTAGAACCAGGGACCATTCCAATGAAATCAATAAATAATGTTATGCTTCAATTTTATTTATTAAGGATAACGGCAATATATGTAAACACATCAGTGCTTTGCCAAAAATTCATTTCTTATGACAGGATTTCTGTAATAATTTTCCTTACGCCTGAAGTTTAAATTTGCAACACATCGTCAAGCTTCCAGTGTAATACTATACCCTAATTCGTAGAACAACTCAAACAAATATCAAAAGAAAATTTTTTTAATTGATAAAAAAGGTAACATATGCAGAACTACGCATGACTGCTTTGGATCTACACTTCTCAACAATTGATCGCTTTGGTGTACTTTCACCTTCTTTAGAAAGTTTGGATCACCAGCATCCTTAATCCTTAATCCCAGTGAAAAATAGGCTGTATCTCGAAATTCCAAGTCAAAAAAAAAAAAAAAATTAGACAGAAAGACAGAGAAAATCTTCGAAATTGCTGCGCCCACAACAAGATAACCATAATGAAGTGCGTTAACTGGTGAACTAGGTTATGTGGCAACTTGACGACGAGGTTATTCGCAAGTCGTGAATACTTCTGTACACTATAATTTTATGTTTTTTTTTGCTTTATACATCAGTAACTGTTTGCTGCACACCCACAAATGACCCGTGATTTACTCTGAAAAAATGTTAAATAAAAATACGAAGGTTTCCGGATACTTCACTAAGAGAATGGATAATTAAAAGTGATTGAAATGCCATAAACCACTTCCTATTCAGGTTTCAAACAAACATCTGTTTCTTAAAAGGCGCTATATAAGACGTTATACACAACAGTCTCTTAACTAAAGACTGTAATATCCTTTAGTACATACGGAATCAATTGCCTTATTTATCCATCCACATCTTATTCTTAAATTTTAAAGAGAACTGAATCACTATAATTTCTGGCAGTCAGTAGTAAGACCTTTTCGGAATACAGCTGCAAGGTAGAAAGCAAAACTATAATAAGCATGCAAATACGCACTTGACATTTATTAGTTTGGAAAAAAATGTACCTTTACTGCTCAATAGTCATTCTTTGCTGCGCTATTTGCTGCACTTGCGGTGGCTGCATACGCTTAGCAGTTCTGCAAAAAGTGAAAATGACTCCAGAATCAAAAGCTACTTAAGAAGACTAAATATTTACGAAGGAATCGATTGCGCAATAAGGTTGTTCTAAATTAATTCATATTACGAACAAATTAATTCCAAGGATTCAATTCATTAGGGGAATTAAGTGATGAAAACTAGGTTAATTTAATTTTGGTTGAATTTTATTCAGACCATGACAACGAAAAACTACCTTGTAAGATAAGTCAATCAGTATACAGAGGAATTACGAACAGCGTAGGGAAAGGACAGTGAGAGGATAAAGAAAAGAAAAAAGAAGCGATGAAAATTTAAAGACAAAAAAAGAAATGCCAGTCTTTAACTTCCTACTTGAGCAAATTCCAATCGAAAACATAATCGTAGGTGAAACCCTGTCGATGGAACAAATTCCGGAAAAGCTGACGTAAGTGCGAATAATCTGGCTGCTCTTCAAAGCCCAGACATTTGCAGTACTTCAGGTAAGCAGCAAAAGCTTCTAAAAATACGAATATTATAAGCTTAAAGCAAAAACTGCTGTGCATATATCATTTTCCATACTCTGTAGACAAATAAGTCAATGTTTTGATGTCTCCCGGTTCTCCAGTAAATCTTTATCTCAAGAAAAGGCACAAGAATCTGAATTACCAAAAAATCGAAACAATATTTAGCATGCATTCCAGTTCATGCAGATCAACCAAAATGATGAAAATACTTGCCCGGATATCCGGCGCAAAGCTCTTCAACAGGTGTGCTCATTTTTTTCTCTGAGATCTTATCATATTTTTGCCGTTTTGTAGCTGCTTTCAGGCCTTGCCATGGCAAGGTGCCACGATTGAAATACATAAGTACATACCCAAGTGATTCAATATCATCTCTTCGACTCTGTTCTTCAAAAAATACGAAATATAAAAAGATCAGTTTCTAGATCGGCATTCTCAGAAGTTCAAATTATCTCTACTGTCCTTTTACAGTCCACCATTATTTCCAAATCAAAAATGCAGCCAAAACGGAAAGTTGACTTCACTCTTAAATTTGCTAAATGATATTCATATTCTCACCTATTCCAAGATGCGTGTTAACAGATGCATATCTCGCCGTTCCTGTAAGGTTCTTATTTTCTCTATAAGGAATATGAGCATGCGTCCTACTGCAACGATATTTCTTTGCAAGTCCAAAATCAATAATCTGAAATGCATTTAAACAAAATTTACTAGACATAAATTGGGCTTGCATTAATCTAATACCTCAAATGGTCTTCAAGAGAATTATTCGTTTATTCCAAAAATTAATTAAGCCCTTTGTATCGCTTGACTTTCATTTGATAATAAGATCAGTCTTCTTTTTACAATCTCAAACTTAACGTTCTAAACTAACAAGATCTCTTTACAACCCTGTTCTAGAAAGCTTCAACTATGTGTTACAAATATATGAAAATCAAAATGACTTACATAAACTAAATTGCCTTTCTTGCCTAATCCCATCAAAAAATTATCGGGTTTGATATCACGATGAATAAAGTCTCTCGAATGAATATATTCAATACGAGATAGCTGGAAACGATCTCGTTTTAAAACGCAGAATGTAGTATTGTGAATATCAATTTGGTTCAACTGGGATTTCCTTATAGATATGTTTTTGAAGTTATAATTCATTTTCTTTATACATAACAGTTTAATACACTCTGTACCCACGAGAATAACTTAGAGAAAATCTAGTCTTTCAATACTGATCACAGTATGAAAACTTCTCGTGTTCAGTGACTAATTACAATGTCGATGCATTACTTTAAACAATTCCCTAACAAACTTAATATACAAGAGTTTAATCCTGACCCATCTATCAACTTTTCTGCTTATGAATACTCTCATAAAAGAAAATTTTAGTGTCCTTAAATGCGCATTAAAAAATATGTAAATATGAAAGGAAAATTGAAATCTAAATTATAATAAGATTAGCATAGCTGATTAGACATTTAACATAATTTCAGATGTTAACTTCACCATTTGATCGGCTAAGAGCAATACAGTCTTCAGAGTAAATTTCCTTGAGCAAAAATTAAATAAATCTTCCAAAGACGGTCCCAACAACTCCATTACCATAACATTGTATTCACCTTCATAACCACACCATTTAACCTGAAAAAAATGTCCTCTGAAGTAATTTTTGGCTGACAATGATTTCAAAAAATTTTTCTTAAAAGTTCAGAATTGCGATTTAAACAACGAAATTTATGCTCACTTCTGGAAATACCATCAACTCCGTCTTTCTGATCTAAAAGCCGACAAGCATGCCATTTAATCTACCTACCTACATAAGTGAAAAATCTTGGTTCGAAGTATGAAGAAATACTCTAAAAATCACCACACATTTCCCCCCGAAGTTAGTGCGGTACACTTTCTTTGAGGAAAAAGTCAGCTGAGTTTGAACTATTAATATGATCCCATAATTATTACATACCTGTGGAATACCTATTCCTCCACTCATCAATTTATATAATCTAGCTTCGATGTGTAGCTGTGGATGTTTGGTTTTCACACATTCCAATTTGATTGCTACCTCTTCCTGTGTTAAGATATTTTGTCCTGTAAAACTATGGATAGAGGAACTGATTAAAAAATCAAATGAAAAAAAAATATATATAAATATATATGCATCTCACAACTGGCCCTTATCCGTTAGAAAAGAAGCTGTCAAAATAATGTAATGTTCTCATATTTTTTTAAATTTAATTCCAGTTATAGTCATTCACAAATATTTCTGTAAAATTTCCTGAAATATGGGGAAAAATTTTTGAAGCACACTACCCAAATAGATGTCACCAAATGAACCACTACCAATCTTGCGACCAAGCCGAAAGCGACCGCCAACCCTAAGCTCCATTAATACTGCAAATAGATGAGTGTATTTTCAAGTAAGATAGAGAACAAAACAAAACATTGAATTCTTCGTTCAAAAATGTTTTTACCATCAGTCATACTCCGGTGGCTCAACATTATTATTTCTGGAATTTGGGGATGTTACGCAGCAAAAAGAATTCAAGAAGACAGCAGTGCGTTAAGGACAGAAAAAGATGGACATTTTCGGGCCAGAAATATGGAAAGGTCATTCGATTGGGAACCGAAAACAAAGTGATCGGAAGAGCAACAATCTTTTGGGAAACGACGATACTATGAATTTTCACGATATAGACGACAAACCCACCGGTGACATCACACAAGCCATCCTACCTCCACCCACCCACCCACACACCCGCCCCCTCACACTGTCAAACCAATGCAAACCACCTTTGACGATATGGCTTGTGAAAAATTTATAAAAATTGAAGGAGTTACTGGGTTTCTCGTAACATGGCGACGTAGCATTGTGCCGGGCATTTTATTGAAATCATTGTAATGAACATCGCAGAAAGTCACGTATTACGCATGTAGAATCCTTCTTACTGATATAGATTAAGTGATCGGTTATGCTGCCATCAGCATTGTCAGATAGAAGTTTTACTCATCGGATATACACAGATCACAATAGGAAGGATTCAAATAATCAGCAATCATGTTACTCACCGGTACAAAACATACCCGAAAAATCAAGCGTGCTGAGTGGAAATGGATCGTATATTCCGTCGATATATGCATTTGGTGGCATATGCATGATGGGTCTTAACTGCCACTGAAACGGATATGCCTTTTCCAGCTTCATAATGGTGGATATATGCCCTGGAACTGCAAACGAGGGAAAAAAGTCAGAAAAAGAAAAAAAAAAAACAAATGAAATATGAATTTCTCAGCAATTTCTAGGCGATCCGGACATCAACAACCTGATCAGGCTAAGTCGACTACTCAAAGAGTTGAACGGCTTTGACAATGAATATTAAACCCATTGTATTTTGCAATATGCATCTCTGTTCACTATAAGAAAAATTTTAGCAGCATTTTTTGCATATTCAAATTACCAGTTCCACATTGAATCATTAAAGAGTCTAAAATATGCTCATTATAACAAACAAGATTCATTATTTCGGTTGGTCTAGTAATTTGAAATCGAGGAGAATACGGAATATGAGTCGATTTTCAGCATTAGATCGACAACATATGTTTGATGATGTCGAACGTTGGGAACCTTTAACTTCGTTTACTCGACATTACACTGGTCTCGGATGTTCGAATGAAAGAAGTGCACCTGATAGTATGAGAAATTTTAAAGTGGAAACTCTCTTTGATTACTCATTGCTGCAAAACGGTCATAATAGGAAAAAAATTATTCAGCTGGATGGGATCGCGCCGATTATCGAAGGTATACTTTTATTGAAGCAGCAAGAAATTTCAAAACTTCCTGCAGAATTTGGTTTTGGGAATTTTAGAAACAGGCGATCACCTTAATTTTACAGTATAGCTTCAACTGTTTAATATTATTTTAAGCAAATTCGAAGATATTATAGATGAAGATGATCCAAATTTCAAAGGAGATTCATGCCAGTTAGAGCATCGTCGGCGAACCGAAGGAACAGCAATTGAATCTCACCATTCCATGGAAGTACCCATTGCGCTAACACGTTATTTGCGTCCTAATTTAAAATTTGATATCGTTACCACGAAGACTTTCCTAGCAATGCTTTGTAGGTAAGCATTTCCAACTTGTGCTTTATTTTTTTGATACGCTTCTGTATCCTTACTTCCTATCTTACTTCAAATATGTCTTAAAAATTCAAACTTTATCATATTTAAAGTATTGTAGATTTTCAAGGATCCAGAGCCAAGTTTCGAAAAATGTCTCGAGGGAAACTTTGTTCTCATATGTCAGTTATCGGTCAGGGCATCTGGTGACAAGATAGTGGTATTATGAAAATTTTAATACCTTTACTTGTAGATTCATTGACAATGAACATCGTTTTTACCGTTTTGATATCGAACGAGTAGGAAATTTAGTAATCATCGAGGAAGTACCTTACGGCGATGCACGTCCTTCTAAAACCTACCTGCAAGGAGCACTGGATATTTTGACAGGCCGGTGAGTTTATAGCATTTTCCAATTCAACAATGGAATTCAAATGAAGGCACAAAAATTAATTCGAGGGAAAATATTCGATAGATATTTTTTTGTCAGTAGATCTGTTAGTAAACGGAAGATCTTAACTATGGTTTTGTTGCTTTATCTGGGATGTGAAAATTCTCAATTCAAAGTGATCACACTTCAATAATAGGTTGGGTGGTAATTGTGTACAAAGCGTCAGGTTGAAAATTTAAAAAATATGAAGCATGATATTCAAGAGCCAGTATGGATTATCGACAAGTATCAATCTGTGAATTTGGTACGAAGCGTATCCTGTTACGGCAGCATGTCGATTTAGCGGAATCTTCAGGAATTGGACGAACCCACACACAGACCTATTGGCAACGAAGTAATTACTAGTCCATAAGAGATTTCTGGGATAGTTGCTAAAGAAGGAAATCTCATATTTAAAAAAATTGATAGTTTTTAAGCAACTCTAGTTAATGACTATTTCAGACAGTGCTCATCAGTATTCTTCTCAAGACCAATTCTTTCCAACACTGAAGGATACGATCCCATCTATTGCGAAGATCGAAGGATTCATCGATCAGCCGGAACCTATCTTTCACATTGATGGCACAAATGTCGCGATTCAGGGTCCACTCGTGTATGCATGGTTTTCACTCATCAAAGGAAAATATTTGAAAGATTAATTTCAGAATGATTGCTAGAACTTTATTGAAAACCAGAAAAATGGAATTGTGATTGCAGGCCGGAGACACCAAAAAAGCCAATCGAGATAATGTGCCGATCATTCCAACGCTTTTCGGTATGCACTTCTTCCCAATATGTCACTAATTTCCTTCAGACTAAGTGTCAGTTTTTATTATGCAAGTTTAAAGAATATGAGGACCAAGTAATTAAAACATTTAAATTTAACTTGTTGAGCCTTCCGCTTTTTTTTAATTTCTACAAATATTTGGATTTTTCCAACTTCTATAAAAAAAAAACTGAGCCATGCGACTTATAAATGTTTAAATATTCAAACCAGATATTGCCTAAAATTTATTAAAATTTTTAATTATAGTTTGAAAATCTTCAAATGAAATGGCCTAATATGATTTTCTCGGGTGCTGATCGTATCGTTAGTGTACTGCATGTAAGAGGATTAATTGATCACAAGCCAAAAAGTTTCACTTTTGAAGATATCGCACCTAAAGGTTACTAAAGGACTTATTAATAGACAAAACTTTTTTTTTTGCTCCCCAAGAAGTTGTTACTTACAAAACCCTACATAAAAAATGTTAACAAATTATGTAGTGTAATAATGGAGCGATTTACTAATTGAAGAGTGGATCAGATAAAGAGAGACAAACACTTCTTTATTCATTTGAATCATCGTTCATATATCCTTGTATTTGAAAAAAAATGAACCTAACATTGTCAAATCAGGATATAAGAATACGATGGCACGCGCATCAGCACTTTGTCGGCACATCTTCGACTACATACAGACGCTTCGCTGTTCTGATTGTGATAAAATGGCTCTTATTTGGTATGTTATAGAGTTTTAAAGTATGAAATAGGTGTTTATATTTTGATTATCAGAAAATGATAATAAATATTTTTTAGCTTTTCGGGAGTTCATAGATTTTATGCAATAAATGGTTCAAGTGCAATTTTGAAGACCATGACAGAGAAATGAGTTAAAATATTCTGTTTAGGGTAAATGACAAGCAGCTTCCATCGGATGTTAATGATGGTAATCATTTGGTTCTATACCGCCGTCGTCAGAACGTCAGGGCTTTCGATGAAAGCGCATTTGTCTCTCCACCACTTCGTTCCTCAATTCTCCGAACGTTCCAGTGAAGTCTAATACCAAATTAGAAGTATGCCGTTAATGCACATCAATCACATATCATCCTTATGTCATTTAAAAATAAATATTTTATATGGTTAAAGTTGAATTTCAAAATCATATCGAAGTCTGATGATAGTGGAAAGTTTAAATAAATCTCTGCTTAGTAAAAGGAACTATATCATGTAGCTGGATTTCTTTTTGACATTCACTATTTGTAACTTAAGGATTGTACTCGAACCTTTTATTTTCTTCTACCTGATCAGGCGTTTCAACAACATGACGCCACTGAGTGTATTTCACTACACAGTATGTGAAAACGTTCCTTATTTTATGAGTAAATTTATAAGGATTATAAAACAATTAAAAATCCAGGTATTTCGGTGTAATTTTCAATATTCCAATTGCATACCGTGCTTGCAGGCTCCCAAGAACTGAAAAAAATTACTCGTTAGTGAATGGAAAACAAGGATAGAAGTATTGCCAATTTTTTGACACTTTGTAGAAAAACTAATAACGGGAATAAAATTCTATATCAAAAAATTTTAAATAATACCTTGCAAATATCATGCTGGTTCAAGTAAATAACTGTCCAAGCTAGAAATTTCGGCATATAAGTCACGGTCAAGTTTTCGCACTAAAGTAAAAAAAATTCAATCATTCCATCGCTGAAGAGACTTTATCGTATTATTTTAAGTCAGTGAGCGCATCATTTTTTTTTTTTTTTTCCTGAAGCTTATTTTTGAAAAAAGTAAAATTGCTTATTGCCTCAGCACCATTAATTAAGTACAAGAAGAGGTGAAGGTGAATTAGTAGCAAAGATTATAATTGGTATCGAATGTTCACTAGTACTTTACTAATGACTAAAAATTTCCGTTTATTATAATTTTAATAGAAAACTCACGAGGTTCTTCTCGTAGGGTAATTTTTGGCAAAATTTATGATATAAAATATTTTCCAGAATTTTTTGGAAAGCTGAGTCAACTAATCGTGCTTTTATTTTGCTCACTGCATTTCGACACGCTTCACATGTTTGTAGGTTTCCTGCTGAAAAATATGATTTAATGGTAATATTGAATCAAATCATGAATGAGCTACAGTACTAATTATTATCTGAATAGCTAACGAATGGATGACTCAAAATTCTGCTTCGATGAACCGTTGGCACTGTTAGAATTATTTCATTCTAACAAAGAAGAAACAATGTTATATATGAAATAGAGTCCAAGTTCATTTGCTGTATCAGGGATGTAAAGTCAGCAAAGTCCTACTTCTAATACTGAGTGAAAAGTAATGGAACTAACATTTCAACGTGCTTCTAGTCGTTAGTTCAGTTAGGGGCTTCACAAAGTTTTTCTCCGTGAGCAGTATGTTACTACCGTTTTCCTGAAATGTTATTTTTCATCTAATGTGTGTTCATATCCACATAGTAAAGTGAAATGAGTTGCTGGTAAGAGAAAAATGTGGCGAAGAGCTGAAGATGAACTCTTACTTTTTAGTGTAATTCCGCGAATGGAGTTAAAATTGAATCTGAACTTCAAATTCTTAATTTAAATCATGAACCCTGGGTATTTTAGATATTTGAAAAGAAATTATTTCTTGCTACCGAAAAACTGAAAAAATAGAAATTAGATGAGGTGTGAGATGAAATGAAAAACGTACAATAGGATTCTCTGAAAACTTGAAATAGTTGAATAACAACCTTTTGAAGATTGATACTGCCATCTTCTGATACGGTAATTGGTTCGATAAAACGCTTGCAAAGACCAATGTCGGCACAGAACTGGAAATTCTTGTGAAATACACTGCCGATCAAATATTTCAGAATTAAAATTTAAGAGATTTTAGTTTCCATTTGGTATATTTTTCCCCAAAATAATTATGAAAATGGAAAATTACTTTGAGGACTGTTAAAAATTGCAGGAGGAGAAGAACATTCATCAATACATTCACTTTTTTTAGGTCAGGATGACATTAATTTTTAGTTCGACAGGTGGGTTCTAGATAATCAGATGGTACTTGTTCATAATGCAAGAAAAAACGAAAGGCTTGTTAAAGAGACTTGACTTATCCAAGGTTACAAATACCAATAAACTTACTGTTTTTGTATTTTGCAGCAGTTTATCGAGCTCGTCTATAAGTTCTGGCAAGAATTCTTCAAGCAACAAATCGCACTGCAAAATAAGCTTATCGTGATTTGAATCAATTCCAAATTCCTTTCAAAGATTTAAATTTTAAAAAGTGAAAATAGCATAATTTAAAATAGTACTCAGCAAATGCATACTTTTCCTTGCAAACTGCCCAACTGACTGCAAATTTCTTCCGAAATGAAGCGTTTCAGTCGTTGCTGAATTTTTTCATCTTCAATCGCACGCTTCAGTTCTTGTGCTGCGAATTGGCATTCTTCACATATCAAGTCCCTCTGAAATATCAACATGGACAATGCGCGAAAAACTTTACCTGCTAAATTCTTCTATTCCTCTTAATTTGAACATACATCTGTAATTTGCCAATTTGCGCTCATCTCAAATTTCAGTTAACCGCCGTGTGGGTAATTTTACCGTCTTTTTATTCTAAATAAATTAAATATCGAAATGAGGATCAATTCCTAAGCGATAAGATAAACAAAGTACCGCTGAGTTTTCATCGACATTTTTTCTTCCATAAATCATATTTATTCGATGAAAATGCTCAATTTTTCGATTTGAACAAAGGCGGAAACGCTGGCAAATTTTTTCTGGATTTTTCTAAAATATAATCACACCTTGCTTGAAACTTTTCACACCTAACAAACTTTTTTTAGAAATATGTTTTAGAGTCCAGTTGTGAAGAATGCATCCGGATCAAACTTTTCAGAATGCTAATTTAGATATTTCTTTTTCTTGAAACTCAATATTTAATATACTTCTACTCCTAATTTTTTAATTCAATAAACTTTCGGTTTAATTTTTTACTTTAATTTAATATACTTTTAATACAACATATCGGCCCACCGAACAATGCCGAAGTGAAGTAATAGTTTTCTTCACTTTCACTCAAAAGGAACCGTGGCAAAATCAAGGTTTATTGCTGCTGATCTAAACATTTGAATCGTAATGATTTTACATTTAACTTCTTGAGATTCGTTCAAGAAGCCCAGAACTACAACCGAATTTGCACTGTTATAATGGACAGCGGTGTTGAGTGTCCTTTCAAGATCAAAATTTTCATGTTAAAGAAATAGTTTATAGCAAGTGGACGAAAAAATGAACCAAATAAGGTTCCAGTTTCTCGATGAAGTGGTCTAGCTGATTGACTACCACACGACATTCATCTTCATACGGTGTCTCATGGCAAAGTATACGCAACAAGTCTTTCAACTCGGCAATTTTTTGTGGATTTTTGATAGCCTCCGCAAAACGGTTGATAAGCTGAAAATATAACTGAAGGATCCTGATTTGAATTATCAAAAAAAAGCAAATATATTTATAGGATCAAAAAATCGAACTGATATAAAATATAGGAAAATCCAAATCGAATTTTGAAAAAATTTATCAAAAATCTAACCATTTTACACTCATTACAAGTGCCGTTAAATGATGTTGTTTGCGAAATCAAAATTTCTTTTGGTGTTTTATTTTCCTTCAAAATAAATTCCTTGTAAGCAACAGCGAGCACAATCAATGCAGAGAAGGTAAGAAGTTTAATCATCATTTCCGCGGTTGGATCTAAATTTCCGAAATTTGGAAACTACCAGTGCATTAAACTGAATATGCGAATAGTATTCTTAGCTAAGATTTTAAAGTGACGTTGTATAAATGTAATCAACAACAGAGGAAAATCGTCAAAGTATGAATAAAAAGATAGAAGGAACACGTGCAACCGGAGGGAAGCTTCGTCATTTTTTGGAATTTCTGATAGAGGAACATTCTTTCACAAGTTTGTCTTCAATAAAAATTATACTAACATCAAAGTGAACGATGAAAACTATAGGATCGCTACAAAAATACTGAAAATAACACGAAACGTCTAACAACCGTTGACATCCACTACAATGTATGCAGAATCGTTAGGAGTTGTTAGAAATTGTATAAAGGGTCAAAGGTCAAATAAGGGAATGTGGAAACAAAGGTCATGGACGGCTCAATAACAGCCACCAAGAAAGATATTTTTTCAGCGATACATTAGGAAGACTACCTGCTCTGCAGATCATACGATACTGTTGCCGAAATTTAACAAAAGCAAATGTTTAACAGTTTTAAATTTTCGTTATGCTGCTTAGCAGACTACTTGTTCCCAAAAAAGGGTCCGTTAAATATCCGAAATCTGGATTCAGTTCTTAACGTCATTTGGTAAACAATGTCTTTACAGTTAATTAACCCAAACATTGTCATCCTAACAGAAATTAGCTTCTAATGCAATTAATTAGTGAAAAAATAAATGAACAGAATAAAAAGTTCGCTTTCAACAATGGAAGGCTATACAGTGCGAACAACAGAAATCCACTTCAATTGGCAATGGGTGAAGAAGTGAAGAGATGAGGCCATTAAAGCACCCAGCCTAATGCTTGCCAATCAACCAGTAGCAGCGAGGAACAGCTGTTGCACAAATGTTCAAATCAGTCACTTGATTGCGCACTCTCATCCAACCATTGCTTTTCTGATTCCAAATTTCGGTTTTCAACTTACAAAAAAAAAAATTGCCAAAGGCACCAAAAATTATGTAAATTCTGTTATCTACAGACCAATGAAAGGAAATACTCAGGCTACTGAAAACTGCAAAACAGCCCGGTTTTTCGGAATAAGCCAAACCTTAAATTATTTCAAATCTCACTGTGTACACTTGAAAATGCATCATAATTTGATTTTGCTGACAAACTTCCAAACTCATCTCTCGTCATCTCTGGCTACTTTTTTTGGACAGCAGAGAAGAGATAAATTTTATATGAAATAAAAACTACAAGATAAATGTTTTTTTTTCGATTTGAGAAATTTTTTTCAAGCTAATTCCGTGCATATTCACTGGTAGTAGTAACAAGTGGATTATTTTAGGTGTAACCGGAAATATCGTTTTGAAATAAAATAGAAACATAAAGTAATTTGAAATTTGCCACAAAAATTCGGAGACAACAGAAATAAATGCTTATTTTTGCCAGATAAGACTTCTAGTTTCCAATTTTACTATTGCATATAAAAATTATTAATACTTTTCGCTGTTCAATCAACTGGATTGTCAAAACGATCAGCTAGCTATTGCTACGGTAAACGCTTAAAATGGCATCTACAAGAACCAAAATTCTATAACAGTTATATTTTTCATTAACTCTTGACTTCAGTCTCGACAATTTTACACTGAAGGCGTCATAAGAACATTTCATTGCGAACTTAAATGTAGTAGAGGCGAAGAGAGAAAAAAAAAATCATTAGAAATATTTGTTATGGGCTCTTAAAGCAACAATTTGCAAATCATAAAATTTAAAAAAAATCTTGATAGTTAATTGAACGAATCAATTAAAGATTTTTACAAATCTCTTCATTGATAGAAACTTCTCTTCCATATATTCCGAAAACTTATTTCAATATTAGTTCATGCAAAACTTCGATTTTTGATTGCTTCAGGCTAGAAAAGTAAATAAATAGTAGTTCATAGATACTCCTGCAGTCTTTTTCAATAAAGATCTGAAAATATTCTGGTTCATCTAATTTACTACAATTTAGCACCAGTTAGTCATTCATGTGATTTACTTTACCTTTAGAATACAAGATACTAGTAATAACATGTACATCACTAAGACAAAATTTCTAATGTGCCGAATTAATAAAATTATGCGTTGTTAATTTATAGAAACTATTTTAGCATTTCTCTTCAACAGCGTCGAGGTATATTTTCAAATATGAGTCCAAATAAAGCGAGGGTAGAAGTCAATTTCGAAAGATCCAGCTTTTGGAGCTCTCCTGAATTTTCTTGTACTGATATAAGCTGGACACTGAAACATTTATTGTTATCACGCAAAATAGATATCTTTGAAGTAGATTTAAAATTTTATGTACTACCTTAGATATTGATCTTAAGCATAACTTCATCACCAAGTAAAATTGACGCGTCTAATGATGTTTGATGGATACTAAAAAAGAACAAGGCTGAAAAACTTTCAGCCGATTTTTTTCAGTGCGAAAAATTAAAATGATTTCATGTGAGGATGAATCATTTGAGAATTTAGGAAATAAATCCAATAAATCGATTTTGTCTTGACTTCTACTGATTGAATCACATTTTTTATTTTTTTTTGAAGGGTGGAAAAATTCCAATTTTCATAGAAGTCCAAGTTCCATACTCCATACTATTATTTTAAATTGCGTTGAAAACTAAAGGAGTAAACACTGACAAACCATACTTTGAACTCCAGTTTAAATACCCATAAATATTTTTATCACTTCTTTTCCTAAAGATTAGGGCATATTTATCTCAAAAAAAATTTCTTACATAATATTCTTATTTCCTTATTTTTTTCAATTCTTCTCAAATTATCGCCTAAAACATAATAATAAAGAGCATTATTTTCTTCTTCTGGTGTTCTATTTCTTTTAACTTGGTTTTAGGGCGAACTATTTTAAGGCGTATTACTTTTAAGTTTCAGCATATACAGAAGTAGTAGTTAGGGGTAGGGAATTATTTATTTTTTTTTTTTATTCTATATTTTTATGCTTTCTATTGCAAAAAGCGTTATTTGGTACAATCTCAACAATAATTCGCACTTTTAAAAAATTGCATAATTGTTCCTACTTTCTACCGCCTTTTTATAAGTTAAATATAATAAATCTTCCTTGATGCTATGGAAAAATTGTCTCAGCTAAATAGAAACAATGTTGTTAAAATAATTGTAACCACTTAAAATCTGTAACAGTTTCGAAGATATGTCGTGTCATCAGGTGTGCGGAATACCATCATAATTGGCTTATGTGAAAAATTTTAATTTTCCAAACTAAACAAAAGCAAGCGAAATAGGAGTTGGAATCCAGTTTAAAATCATCTTGTTATCAATCTCTCACCGTTGTTCTGTTTTGTACAAATGAAACTCTCGCCTGCATAACGAAGCATTCTTTACTCACAACTATTTATTGCATTTAATGATGCTGCAATCTAAATATTAATAAGAAATAGGTATAAGGAAATGAGATCTGATAGAAATGAAATGCATTAATGCTACAGCGATGACAGAGTGGTAAAAACTTTTGCAAGTTGTGCATTAAGAATTTTCCATCACTGAAAAAGGTTCTATTGCAGTCTTGAAGGGTTTTTAATACTTTTGCATCCCTAATTAGTTCAACAGTTTCAGTCCAGTGGATAATAACCGATCTTTCATTAGTTCATCCTGCTAACTCAGTTATAGGGACATAACAGACTTTTTAGATGAATATAATAGTATATTTTTGAAAAATATTATATTTCACTCTTCATTATAACCAATTTAAACAGAGTTAGCAAACCAAGACTGTAAAAGTTTAGTTTCCTCATCATTCAACAAAATGTTTAAAATCAGTGGAAAGCGAAAAGACCTGAAATCAACTGAGATTTATCTATTCATATAAATTTGAAGTAATTTTCTTCACTCATGTAAACAAAAGTTTAAAGGAATTGAATAGAGAAAAGCAGGTTAGAAAGAAATTTCCATTGAAATCTTTTTGAAATTGGCAACTTGACTGTATCTAATTTGGCATCAGCTTAACTTATAATGATAGTAATTTTTTTAATATTTCATCCATCTCTGTGACGGTTAGTAGTCGAAATCAAAGGACCAAAACAAATAAAAAGGAAAAAGTGTTATCAAAGAATGAAATGAATAAAAAGTTGCAAGCATCAAAAAACACAAATATCACTGAACTTCGCCAAAAATACCGGCAAATGTACGCTTCAATTGACCCATCGTATCGTCCTGATGCTGCTGCTGTTGCAAACTACTTCCTGGCGGTTCTTTTCCTTGCTTACTTGGCTGTCTCATTGGGCGCTGTGGTTGTGATGCCTTTTGGCCATTAGAACTTTTTCGGCCAAATCTGTCATCACCGTTCACTGCAGTTTCACCTATAAAAAAAATAATTTTAAAATTACCTTATGAATTTTGATATAAATTCGAAATTGAATGCAAGTTACTGACTTCTTGAAACTGTTCAAGATACTATTTGCATCATGCATAATAAGTAGTTTATGTCTTCACTAATTTAATAAATTTTTGAGATCCTTAGAAAATTAGCTTAATGGGTTACTTTTTTTTTTCGAAAACTGTTACAAAACGAGATTCTCCATTTGGAAACATTAGTGATCGGAAGAGAAAAATCTAAATAATACTTCTTTTCTTCTTCTATGATCATTTACTCAATCCATAAAATTTAAACGGTGCAAGTCAAATGAAACTCAATCGATTCTTCTTATTTACGAAAATTCCATATGAAATAAATGATCCCGTTATATGTTTAAATTTCCGAATAATTTATATGATTTAAAAATTGGAATGATTTCTGTCTTATATGAAACAAGAGCAGTGGCAGACGATTATATCGGATAATTCGTTCCTATCTCATAATGATTAGATAGGAATCAATATCCGCGATTATTTCACGGCTTTCTTTCAAAAATTGTTGTTATGAGATTAAATTTGCCAATACTACACGCTTTCCAAAACTTTAATGTAGTATGGAAAGGTTTTAAAAAAAGTGTAGCAGTGGTTAATTTAATCCTATAAAAACAAATTTTGTTTACACAGTCGTTGTTTGCAACATTTTTCTCAATTGTGTTAGTTCACCTCTAAATGCGCAAAACAAAAGAAATGCCGCTGATATAGATAAAATCTGGGTTTTGACATGAATTTTGCTAATTGCCTTATATCCCATTATTACGAGACTGAATTGATTGAGTTGGCTTACTCAAACAGACGAAATAAAGAATTGTTGCTCTGATCGGATGAAAAGGCTGGATTAGACCGAAGAAGAAATGATATAAAGGGGATTCGAGCAAGCATGATTGCTTCCTCAGATAAAATTATAGCAACTAATTACCTACCCTATCTATAAGTTCTAAAACAGCTGGATAAGAGTTAAAATATATAAAGGTTTTGTACACATATCAGGAAATCTGAACAGTTTCATAATTATTTATTTACAGAAATCATTTTTTATATATCAACGTTTTCAGTTACCAAGAATTGCTTTTTTATTGTATTTCTTCCACTGCAACGAATTGTAATAAGAGTTACGATCGTTCTCAACAAAGACGGGTTATTGGGAATTCCTGCTGCAATTCTAATTAGAGAAAGCAATTACCTGAAATATTCGTTTCCGATGTACTGGACCGCGAAACGTTTGCTAATTGAGGGCGTGGAGGTGGAACTGGAGGTGCGGCGACGCGTGCTGCAGCCATTTGCTGTGTAACTCGTTGGGCGCTTGAAAAAAAGTTTTCAAATTTGTTTTTTCAGTCAAAATTATTCATTTCCTACATGGAAACTTTTTATTCAAAGAAAAACTTTTTGTTCAAAGAAAGATATATGTGATATTCAAACATAAGAATTTGACCTACATTTCTGGTTTAGCTGATGACATGACGTTCCAGGCAAGTTAAGGAATCTAACAGTTTATTTTAGGTATAAAATGTTTAGAGTTTGACGATTTCGTAACTTTCCTTTACTTTATCACCAGTTACTCTTGTACAGTACTAAAGACTAGAAAAGAGAAATAAATACTAACGACTGCATGATATGCGCTTGAACAAGGTCGGCAATAGCCCTACGATCATCTTCTTGGGTATCACCTATTAAAGTTATCGCATCATTTACATCGTGAATTATTTCCCTTCCATCTTTTGCTACCAGAATATCGATTCCAAATACTTCTAACCCACCGAACGTGTCTGATATAATCGTCAACCACTGCTTCTGTCTTAAATAATTATTTCAGAAACCATTTTGATTTTGAGATCGTATGAAGCAGCAGTTCTGATTGCAGACACGAAAAATAATGACAATCGCTAAAGGTCTCATGATTTTTTAATTATTCGGATTTCAGACTTTGGTTAGTGAAAGTGATACACCACTACCTATTTGAAAGAGAAATTTTCTCCAACATTGCAGAACCAACATTACTCTTCCAATCATTTGATATACCTTTCCGAATGTAAGCCCTTGTTTCTGCGCCAATTTTCTAAAAATAAGTGATCAATGAGCCATTCTGCAAACAAAAGTTTATTAGATTAATTGAAGCATATCTTTATATACACTTAAAAAAAAAAAATGTATTTTTCAAGCAGTTCTGATTGCAGACACGAAAAATAACTTTTGAATAGTTCCATAAAACTAAAAATTTATTCTACGTTTTTCTTAATATAAAAAGTTATAATATATCTTATTTATTCGATTTTTCTAACCTGTAAATGTATATCATATTTTGTTTCGATGAACGGTTCTGTGACTATTTCCACCGGTTTAATTGCTCGCAACATGTTTTCGACTTCTAGTAAATGATTTTCATCGTCTATTTTCACCTACAAAAAAATAGTTAATTTTTTTAAGATTTTCAAATATTTTGTATTCATTGAAGTAATTTCATCCATTTAACCGCATTATTCCACGAACTTCACATCTCCTGAAAAAAAAATGAAGCACCTTTCCAAGACCATGATTTCCATGTCCAACACGCACTACAATCGGAAATCGAGGTTGCACACTCTGCAAATATATTTCAATAACAGACAGCATTTTTTTTAAAATTAGCCACTTTCATCAGTTTAAGTGAATCTTTATGAGAACTTACAAAATGATCAAATGTTGGGTAGTAAGTTTGCTCAATCAAAGGCATGGCATTTGTTCCGGCTGTTTCAGAAATCCACTGAAGTCGATTAAACTAAAATATAGTGCACCGTTTTTGCAATCATTTGATTTACAAACAAAAAACTAAAAATATGATTGTTTTTTCCTCACTACCATAAAGGATTGTTCCCGTGACCGTAAAGATTTATTTGGATTCCAATATTTTCGCTGTTCGCAGTTTACTTCATTCCTTTTTACTTTTCAATGGTTGATTCTTTTATCTTTGAGTCAATAGAAAAATGAAGTTGTCATTTCCCAGGAATATACTCTAGACCATTCAATCAGTTAACATATAACATTTACTACTTCTTAGATTTTAATTTAGAACATTTAATTTATCATTGCGTCTTCAATACTGCCTATAAAATTGGAAATAAAAATTTATACCGTCCAATTTTTATTTAAGAATATCCGTACGCTTTCAGGATTATTTAGAGTTTGTGCACCTCCTTTCAATAATGCTATAACGGTATTGGTATAGTCGCCTTTCTCACTTTTTGGATTTTGTCGCAACAAAACAAAATCTGGCTGCATCCTTCTGGAAAATTTAAATTCCTGGACGTAAAATTATCGTACTTCGATCTGACTGCTTTTGCTTTAGCAATGACAGCTTTTTTGCTTAATACCTGTTAGTTTGAATAAAAAGACAAAAATTCCATTAGATGGCTGTCCTGTAATTACTGTGCAAAATTTAGTGATGAAAAAAAGGTGTATGCAATAAAGTAATAAAATAATTCATAAACAAATAAATTTCTTTCCGTATGGTGATGTTTATCATTAATAATCATAATTCGGCAGGAAGTAGGAAATACGAAAAACACTCAAAAAAAGAAGATTTCTTATAAGCTTCCACCAAAAATACCTATATTCTTTCCCGGATCCCAAAATATCTACGGTACATTTGTGGTTGGGATGACAGCAGACATGTATTTCCGAGAACGGAGCCTGGAAAAGAACTCGCTTTAATCACATAAAACACTTCTCTATTTTAAGTTCTACAATAATGCTAATAATAGTAACGAATTAAGAAAACTGGAATCTTAAAACATAGCATTCTTCCCAAACGATGTTTTAAAAGACATTCTCTTTGGAAAATGAATTACCGAACCGATGTACTCAACTTCGTCAGTTTTAAGGAATTAAATTCACGACGTAACATTAAAAGCATATTTACTGGGATGAAATCGTGTCCCAAATTCTTTGGCACAACATTCCTACAGCTTCCCGTGTCTATTGGCTAATAAGTACTATGTACCGACTAATACTGTAATAAAATACCTGTTCAATGCGCAATTGCCAACCAGTGCGATTATTTCGGAAATATTTGCTCCTACAAATGTTTTTGCTCTGAATTTATGAGTATCAGAAACATTATTCAAATCATCGGCAAGAACTAGTCACTAGTCAAGTTAAAATAAGAAATAATGAATGAATAGTCTTAACAAACACTTAAACATCGACAAGTAATTTACCAATCGATATGTTGATCATCGATAACTAGTATGCATTTATGTGGTCCCTGAATATAAGATGCAGCATTAGTGGCCGCTTGCATCAGATTTTTGGTTATACCTTGAACTTGAGAATACATTGACACTGATTGTTTGGATGGAGATGTTGGAGCACTGAAAGAAGATTCGTTTTCAGTGCTGCAGCTGCATGCATTCTCTTTGGCAACTTTTGGCATTTTCGAAACTTTTGAAATCTTTATCAAGAACAATACCTCACCTATTTTCATTTTCTTTTTCCGAAAGTAAAGAAAATACAGCTTGCTCTTAACAATTTATTGTGCTCATATAAAAATGATCTTTCAAGATCTAAATATTTGAGAAGCTAGAGGGGTCATTCTGCAATCTTACTTCGACAAAAACAGGTCAACAGCCCTACATTTCGGATTAACTACTTTATCATTATCATTCGAATCAGATCGTTAGTAACTACAGCAACAACTACGATAAGAGGACAAGTATTAAATACATTTTCTAGCTTCATTTTATTTCTTTGCTATTTGATCCCACTGGCTCTTCTCAGTAATTTCCTAACCGACAGTGATATCGTCCTTACTATCTTCACATACTTTGTCTGCAATATACTGTAAATGTCCAGAATCATTTCCGTGCCTTATATCCAAAAAGCGAGGAAGCATTCATTGCTCTCAACAATTCTTTCTTTCATCATTTACCAAAAACTTTTTAACGAACTCTTGCTGCATTGGCACTCAACAGATTAGTGCCATACAATATATGATCCATCAGTTCTAGATTCCAATCATTTTATAGAAGAATTTTCCAATATTACACCTTAGAGCTGACCTTATAGCACTTGAGACTTTGTTAGCAAGACCAGCTAGTGAGAAACTACTTGGAGGTCCATTTTGGATATGTGACGAAATGTTGGAGGATTGTTGTTGATGCTGTGCATGTTGTTGTTGTTGTTGTTGATGTTGCGGACCACGACTACCGAGAGCTGGAGTAGACATCGATTTATCATCTTCCTCGATGTCCTGGGAGCTAAAACGACGTCTCAGAAAGTTGACACCACTAGATATGCTTTCCATGATTTTTTTGCTTGATTGTCCTCCTGTTCTGGGCTAGCTGTGTCGACAACAGCAGCTCACTCCTTCTGTTACAGAAACATTTACTTCAAGAAATCTGGAATGAAAAACATTTGTTACAATTAGAGAAGGAAGTCTCGAGCTGAAAAAGGAATGAATGATCTGAAAGCAAAGCAAAACAAAAAAGAAAACCAGCAGAATTCATGGAACAGTGAAAAGTTTCACCAATTTATATCACAAAGAAGGAAGTAGGAAAGCTACAAAGAAGAGAAAATGGCCAACTTTAGGCCCCCATCGGCAGAAAATCCCTAATGGGTTTATACTAAGCAGCTACTTGCTGATGACTGTCTGCCTTTTTTTTCTTTATTTAAAAACCACGAAGCGTCACACTCCTTTTTCTTATTTTGAATCGAACAAATAAATCTTTTCTATTTTTCCAGAATGCCTCCTATTCTGTACACTTATCTGAATGAATTACGTTTAAGCTTATGTATCTGGTCAACATACTTCAATTCTCTTCAGCAATCCCTTCCACATCTACAGAACACAAGTTAAATGTTACAATAAACATTTTTAATAAGACCTCAACTTTCTTAAAAGTAAAAAGTATCCATAATTAATAAAAAAAGAAAAACTAGGAAAGCCGATAGAATGAAACAATTTACAAGCATTGATTTGGTTCCATAACTTTGCAATTCATACAATGTTATTTTCTGCATAAAACGTCCCAAAGTAATCATAAATCATTATTTGTTATTTTAGCAGGACTTTTTAGTTGCAACTAGCAATCTCTTTGACTTATATAGAGGACTTACACTAACGCTTTGACTACGATGAATTTCCTAGACTATTAATTTGTACATCCCGAATTTAGTATCATTAAACATGAAATTTCAATCAATAGCTTCACAGTTAAATTCATATTCCACCGTTTTATTGAATTTAAACTAATGGTAATAAAGAAGGTTTTGCAATGAAACAACATATGGTATTTTGTGATTAACAGAAATTCCCAGAAGAGTGATGCCGAATGGAACTGAGCATCACTTTCCCGAGAGGAATTAGCGATTTATTTCATTCTACCCCCGGTTAGGAAGCCGACAAAATAATGCATGTGATGATGTGACAGAAACCTTTTTTTCTTTGCTCACTAGGCAACATTTTCGGTTTAATTTCAAATTCAAAGGATACAATTGGTAGTATTTAAAATAATTACAGAAAGATGATGTGGCTGAGCTGCACTTCATTTTTTTGGTTCATGACGGTAATGAGAGATCGGTAAAATTAAGAAGTGCTATCATGTTGACCCTTCAAGTTCTCTCTTGATTCCCATTTTCAAGAAAGTAATGAAAGTGCTGATGAAATTGATGAAGTGCAACGGAAAAAGTTTTATAATTATACAACTAAAATGATAATCTTTGCTTCGGCAGATGATAGTTCCTAGCCTTGTTTTGGCATACATCTCTTTAACTACTGCTTATAATGAAGTAAAATAACATTTTAGCAATTAAAATTTAAGTATTATTTCACTTATCTTTTAAAAGTTTAAAAGCGCAGTTTTTACAAACCCTGATGGCATTTAAACTTGAGGGAAGCGCATGTAAGAACGGAAAAAGATTATGCTGAAAGTATTCCTTTTAAATTATTTCATTATTATTAAAACATTTATATATGTTCAAGATAAGAATGTTCTGAGTTAGCAAAATATTCCAACAAGCAATGTGAAAAATTTTTTACAGCTTGTTAGAGCCGCTGTTTTGCAAGATGCTATCAGCTTACCTCTCAACCCAAAATATTCAAATCTAAATTCATTTTCTGTAAAAAAATTTTTATTTTCTGAAAACATAATGAGGAAAATCCTTCTATACAAACTGTGGAAATACTGGCTTACGGGCTCAAGAGTCTGAGATTTCAAATAACTGGAATTTTTTTCCTAGCAACTTTTAAATAACTGCCCAAATGGACACAGAAGTATGAACTAGTGAAATATGGTAGGAAAGAGCGCTTAGAAAGACTAAATTTGGAATCCATCAACGAAACACCAGCTGTTGAATGGAGAGGAACGGAGTATGAAAGGTTTCTTGGCCGTTAAGTTTCCTAGCACCGGTCGAGGCTTCCTTTTTAAAAACCAAATAAGCCTAAATGCACATGAGGTGAATCAATAAGCAGTCGGCAGCTTACGAGGAGGTTCAGAACAGTCATCCTTCCAGAGAAGATTTATCACATCAAAAGCTGTGCGCATTATTGTTGTCACAACAAGGCCATACTTTCGTTGTAAAGGCTTGTTAATGGTATCGTTTTTAGCAAGCCACACCCAATCAGTTCCTGTTTTCGAGCATTATTGCTACTAAAGCTAAGAAGTGAAAATAAGAATAATCCATGTTGCTGACTTCATTTTCCGATGTATAATGACTACATTTCGCGTTAATGTAGCTCATTAATTGAAGCTGAAGCTAAAGCTAACGTGTGAAGAGCATTATGACATCTGAAACAAAACTTTCACAAATCAGGTACAGTACAATCTGCCAAAAAATCAATTTCATACGTTTTAATTCGATAAATAGACCAATCAAAATAGTTCCTCATACCGCAAAAAAGCCAAACCTTTTTCACATTGATTGTTATCCGAAAACGAAATGAATTAGCTTTGTTTCTCAAATAAATCCTAGCCCAATCAAAAATTGTAGTAAGCAATCTAAACATAGAACCGCCCTCACATTCTTCTCTAGTCACGTAAGGGAAATAATGATGTCTTTCTTTTCAACTTCTAAATGCTAACATGCTGAGGCACACATCGATTTCATGAGTCTCTTGGGTATTTGGCAGTTTAAAGAATTTTGAATTTTCTTCACAGATTAATCTTAGAGCTCTGGCTGCTTACCTAAAATATTGTTCCCTTTTGTTGGAATCATTAATAGAATTTCATATTAAGTTTCTCGTTTCATGGAAAAAAAAATTACATAAGTGATTGATTTTAGTGGAGAATATGAGCCAGTGCATAGTCATACTTATTCTCTTGGCTCCTCTTTCCACTTAAATCTAATGAATCAATTAAGTTGAGCATCATTCGCGAATACCATAGTGGAAATCGTTCCTTACCCACAGATTCTGAATTTCTAAATCCTAAATCTGAATCCTGAGTTCAGATTTTTAACTTCCAATCTTCACACTATACAAACCGCAGGATTTGGAATTTGACCAGTTTTTGATTTTCAAGTAAAATCAGGCCTAACGCATAGGTGGTAACGAGGAATGTGATACACCATCCACCTTCAAAACCTTTCTTGTAACTTCCCCGTCAAAACAGGACCAATTAGGTAATGAGATATACCGGTAGCTATAACAAGAACAGTTATGCGGTGACACATAAACCAGTCACCGATGGTCAGCTGAATGTCGAGACATCCTTTGATGACAGATCTACTTGCTTCCATTATCTGGAATTTAGAAGATTTCTAATTTATATATTGATAAAAATATTTATTCCTTAAAATGAATACAAATAACGCACATTTGTATAAAAAGAACAGGATAATACTCCATAAAACCAACTGCTGTTTTGACACTGACAGTTACCGACCACAAAATACGCATTAAAATCAAGAATTGTATATACTGGACATAAAATGCTTCTGAGGTAAATGCATAGAGTACGATGCATGTTACAGCAACAAATCAAGTTCTTTACAGAATATTAAAGAGCACATCTGGCACAAAACCTAATCATACTTCATTCTTCTCAGTTTTTAAAATATTTGTTTAAATATTTGAGATGAAATAGACTTCCCCGCTAACTAGTATAAATTAACTTTCCCTTGAACTGAATTAGATGACCTCAAGAAATGAGCATCCTAACCAAGCAATTCTCCATGGAGATAAAAAAAAAGATGAAAGCAAGATAAAAAATATTTCTAGTCTTGACCACAGAGGTTTACTACTTCAGATTGAAATCTTCGTCCCAAACAAAATGCCAGATGTATCAAAACAAAGTACTTGTCGGTGAAAACAACTACCCATTATATTAATCTGCATTACCAATTTCCAAATTTTATATGAATAAAATGCGTCCCAATCGACATTAGATATACTCAAAAAACAGATGAATTGCAATAACTTCGAGAAGGCGAATAAATACACTTCTCGGAAGCTTCAATTTCGCTCTTAAAATTATTTATATCTACTTCAAAGGTATAAACCAAGCTACTCCTTGAAAAAAAAAAAAAAAAAAAAAAAAAAAAAAAAAACAAAAAAAAAAAAAAAAAAAAACTCAGACATATTCACAGTACAAGACTGAAAATGTCTGATCTGCTACCATCTACGCTCAACAAACTCCAACAACACCATTAATACACAGAACAAAAGTTTTCATTTATTCACATATATTCCCTTATAATTTCGAGATCGAGTAGAGAAAAAGGAAAAAGAAAGAACTTAAGAGGCGGAATATTTATAATCTTTCCAACTACTGGGACCCGTTGGACGCATCGCTTCAAATTTACATTCTGCGTCTTTTAGCACGTGGTGAATCAGTGAAAGGCCACTGGGAACGCTCCGTTTCCGGCACGCTACGTACATGTCGAACATATTCGGCAACTGCACCGAAATGCTGAATCAGCTGCGAATCGACCTGCGGCAAATGACTTGATTTAGCAAAAAAAATTCTTTGCTCCTCCTGCCTGGGATTACTTGTCGCTACACACCACCAAAATGACAAGATGATTAAAGTACTATACAGAAACGTAAATCTTGAAGAAATAAACCTAAGGACACTTAAAACATTAAACGAAATATACCATGGCCAGCACGTAACTGTGTCGAAAGTGGTAGGCACCTTCCACTGAAAGGCTGAACAACCTGTACAATGAAACGAAATAAAAAACTTAGCTTTGTTTATGAACTGGTGTACTTCGTAATAACGTTTCCTCACTAAATCTAAAAACTCATTAGTATGAAAACTCCAAAGATTTTGAGAATGACAGTTAGAACTTCCTCACGATAACAGGGAAAGGAATTTGGAGAAATGAGACAGTATATTTCTTTCTACACAATTCATTTTTTCTTGCATCGCTCAAAATGCATTTTTTGTACATTGATTAAGCAGAATAGCTTACTAGAGAAAGTGCAGCTGCAAGTTCTTCATCATCTTTAGATGGTATCCCTTCATAAATATAAACTGGCTCCGGTGATGATGGCGGCGTATGATACTCAAAATCGACAGAACAACTGTTTTTGTCACTGGTGTTAGTTTCAACTACAGCACACGAATCTGAATTCAGTAATGATTCGGAAGTCAAAGGATTTCCTGTGAAAAGACCATCATCTTCAGATGAAACACCGTTTACATCAGATGATGCATTCAGACGAAGATTTGTAAGCCTGAAATTAAACTGAATTACTTTTCAAAATTCTGGTCTCTTGATATAGAGAAAAGAAGCCCGTAACACCCAAAAATTATTGAAAAGAAGGGGGGAAAAAAACCAACCACTATGATGTTTCAGCAAATGATTCCTAAAAACAAAATGGGTTAGCAACACTCAAGAAGAGATAAAACCCTCATATCTTACATAAGGGTTCTAGAACAAATTTCTGTAGAAAAAAAAGAAAAAAAAAAGGGGAAAAATAAAAGAATAGGTGTATAAAAGTAAGCACACTGATAAACAAAAGATTAAGAGACAAAACAAACAAGTGTCTGCTTCAAGAATTGACGGTGGAGATCACGGACAACAATTTGAAAATTGAAACCAAGTGATCCAAAACTCATAAACGATTAACATGAACTTAAACTGAGTCTCATCCGTAAATAAAGCAAGAAAGACATGCCGTGACATAATAAAAAGAAAACTGAAGTACCAATATAAGTGACCACTTTTTGTATCCAAAAGGCTGCTCTGATAGGACATCAAGTTAAATTTTATGTTATGATATATTATGCGTTTTTCTTTGGCTTACATAAATAAAACATAAAATAGAAAAAGAAAAAAAGAGCGTTAGGTTACTATCCTTCAAAGTAAATATCAATGATAACTAACTATGGAGATAGGAAACTCATCAGTTTCAGAAGAGAATGTAAAATGTTATAAAATAAAAAAACTTGCTTTTCTGATATTCCATCAAGGGATGTGTAATGTGAATCACCGGTCCTAGTTACATCGTTTTCATTCTTTTGCTCCCCCATAAACATGACATCGGAAGCATCCGCAAAAAATGAAGTGTCATCATCTTCGAAAGTGAGAGTGCGAACATCAGAGGTAGGTGGATGTAATCTGATGTATACAAGATGACGATTTAACTCTTCCAATCCTACAACATGGAGCAATGCAAATTAATATTTCAAAACATAACAGCCTATCTTTCGGTCTCCTGTCTATCTTTCGGCTTCCAAAGAATTCCTGTTTAATTGAATGATATGAATCTTTTGCCGAAAAATAAAAATTTAAAACTCAATTAAATGAAACAAAACAAACCTGAGAAGGACTGAAAATTAATCAGTTTATTACAAAAAGTCCATCGCTCCATCCAAGTCACTTTGTATTCACTAGCAAGAAGTCGTCCGATACGTTCAGCACCTTTTCGAGGACATGATCTACGACAATCTCTTTCTTCGACTTTCCATATTTCATAAAATTCCTGTGCCACAGCTTTATCAGCGAATGGTCCTTAAAATTTCTGGTTAAAACAAACTGAAAATTAAAGAGAATTGAAGTATAAAATTTTTTGGTTAATGAAAAAAGTCTCTGCACATATGCTAGTACTTCAGTCCCTTAAATATGTTTACATTCTTGCTCTACTCGACAACTTCCTCATTCGAATGAAAACATTATTTTCAGGGAGAAGCTTCGCGTACTCTACATTATTATTAAGAAAAATAAGGAAAAAAAGAATCACCGGCATAAGCTGCTAGTTCACATATTTCGAAGATTGACATGCATAAAGGGGATCCAGGTGCGTTATTTGGGAGTGTGTTAGCCGGCACTTGATCTGTAAATCCAAAGCTCCAGTATAAATGGAACAAAAGAGAAGTGGATATTCATTAGAAGTAAGTTGATATCTTTATTATTAAAGGAATAATATCAATGGTGATGCAAGTTAAATAACTGCCATCAAACTTCAGAAAACTTTACCGAGAAGCTGAATAGTGGCTGAATAATAATTGTCCGTTGGACGATAAAGTGCAACAAAGAAAGCAACGAAAAGTGGCATCATAACTTCACGAAGATCTTTCTTATCATATCCAGTATATCTGGTGCAGCAAACTTGAGCGGGCGTCAAACCTATTCTAAATCGCTAAGATTTTAGAGAATATTCAAATTAAATTATCAACAATAACCAATTTCTGTGGCAACTTCTTTCCTAGTTCTTGATATTGAATGCCTACGGTAACTTTTCTACATTAAATAGTGTAGAAACATTCTACGTGCCAAAAATGGGTCGAGACTTTTGCCTTAAATTTAGAAAGGTGAAACAGTCAAGATAAAATTTACATCATCTTACTTGTTGATAGAATTTTTCTGGCACACGCTGTAACTGACAAACAGTTCAACAAGATGACGGTGCCCAAATTTAGATGCGAAGTGTAACGGTGTATCATTTGCACCTTTGTCGGGCATATTAAGATAACAATCAAGAAGTATATGAGAGCGCATTTTAACGTCTTCTTCTGATGTTCCTAAAACAATAAATCATCTATCAAGATAGTCAAGAAAGGACACTGCCACTTCAGTGTCAGTTCTAAATTTATAAATCCTATTAATAAATAACCTGTAGAATAAGAAATGTAATACGTATTTCAGTGTTAATTTTATAGTCCAATAAATACAAACCATATAAAGCGAATAATGTCTGACTGTCACAAACGAGACGCAAAATATATTTGGCGACATATAAATTGCCAAATTTAGCAGCTAGATGCATGGCATTGTAACGAAAACCTTCGACGACAATTGTTGGTGTGTCGCTGCCAATGTTTATTAGATAACGAGGATTCTGCACAGCCATTTTCAGAAATAGTTTATCGTCCTAAATGACATCTCTTTTAAAAATACAAGACAAAGGTAAACTATAACGGCGACAATCGATGGTTTAAATTCAGATGACATGATAAATACCTTCAATTCAATTGCTTTTTTTAAACGGTTGAGCATAATTCGAGAGACAGACGGGAAAATGGAAGTTGGTTCTGGTGCAGACTGGCTTTTATTAGATATCTCCGGGCTTCGGCAAAATATATCACCATTTTCGGCATAATGTCTCGCGTCATCCGGACTTCGAAAGCGTTTGAAACGAGCACCTGAAGGACATATAAGCAGTTTGTGTGCAGTACTCACGCGATGTTTTGCTGTAACGTTACATTACTACTCCATCTGATACATCCTTGATACCTAACCCTTTGCTTTACTTTCCGGAATGTTCGCGAAACTGGATGCTTCCCTTAAGGTTGTGAATACGGCGCCTTCACCAGATATCCCATTACACGGTGACGGAATGTGTACAGCGTAATATTCTTCTGGTTTCTTTGATTGCTCCATTTCATGCACCTTTCATACTAAAAAAATAGGGAAAAATTCTTCGATAAAAGCAGTGCAAATAGAAAAGAGCTCACAACCATAGCAATTCCAAATATAGCGATTCTGAAAACAAATCTGCTTCAAGATGAAGTAACGGAAGAAAAAACTAATCTGAAATCCATACGGTCAGTGTAGTGTACCTATTTCCAAACAATAATATTCACCAAAATTTTCAATCCACTTCCTTCAAGGTAACGAAAATGCAATACATCCCGATACTTTACGAACGGACGACGTTGATTCGAATATTGATTTATGCTGTTGAATGAGCTACGCTAATAAAAGTCTTGGGAAATGTTAAAAGAGTACATCCAACTTAAATGCCATAATTACTTCATCGTGAACGAGCAGTTATCATACTTCACTCTCATCTTACCAATATCAATCTTCTACACCTTTAAACAGTATTCTTGAAATGACATCAATATTTATCAACAGTGTTGACACCATCCAACATAAATCACATAACGACCACACCACTCTTTGCATTTTACATAACATGCAGCTCACATTTGAAAACACCTTAAATACAGAACGCCTGATATCGCTTCAAGACCCTCCATTTTCTTAACCTGTCTTCCTGTTTTTTATGCTGTTAGCATTCTAATTCTATTACCTATTTCTCGTGCTTCTCTGCTCTTCCTCCAGGTTCCCTACCCTTTTATTCATTTCTGCTCCTCGTATCATATGCTTACACTGTTCATGAATTTTCTGAATCTCTAGTTCTCGCTATTTTCCAAGCCCTGTTGAAACGTACGGTTCTGTTAACTGCTGCGTTTGTTTGTACTCTTACTCTCTAAGCCACACTGTTTCAAATGTTATCAATCTTTAGTCGCTTCACCAAAAGTTTCTGCTGTTTATTTCTAAGAAAGCAAGATATTTCTGATGACAAAATTTATGAATAACGTGGTTTCTGGGAAACCTCAAACTGCAGTGTGAAAGGAAAGGGTCAAAGGTTGGCCTTCTCGAATCAAATACCCTTTTTGGAAATGGAATTAAAGACTTGCCGGCCCGGTACCGACGCAACAGAGTAATAGGTGAATGCAAATTAGTTGCCTATTTGAGAGCGTGGAAATTTTGACGACACCTGAAAGTTCCTTTTTACTTCGGAACAGGTGGTAATTTGTATCATATGAAGTCAGTGTAGTCAATATCATATGAAAGAACCACTAACATTCTTGTTATTATTTGAACAAGTAAGGTTAAAAGGCTTAAACTCTTATTTCAGTTTTAGCTTTTTCTAATTTCAGTGCAAAAAATTTCATTCAAGCTCGAGTGCAAGGCAAATTTTTCAAAATTAATATCGTATGATTATTAGATTATGACAGGTTAATTCCGGAATAATGCAACAATCATACTTTGCAACATTTTTACCTGAGCAATAAAATTTCTTAAACAAGGCGTCATGTCCAAGTTGCCCAGAAATCTAGGAATAAGGCTGTCATTCGTGGAAACTCTCGGATCAGCAGAGCCCAGCTTGTCAAACGATCATAGCTATGAGTAGTTTTTATGAGAGTTTCTGCAATCTTCGCCATTGGTAGCATTTTTGCATATGGAACTTATGTTTTAGATCTGTTTAGAACTCCTGAACTGATCGTTACGGTTTCTATGGTAACCTTTCTTTCTTAGTATTTAGCAGCTATCTGATAATGATCACTTAATTGCAAAAATAACCACACTGTCAAATTGAATAACAAATCAACTGATCTACAGCTGTGACTTTTTACTGAATGCATGATGACCAGTAAGGTCATTACCAGAAGGTTCAGAACTGAAGACAGGATGGTCCTAGAATTACGTCAGTTATTAAAGATCTGTAACATCCGGAATTGGTCATCTGCAGCTGCATTTTGAACATCTGCAAACGATTTCATTCCCTTTTTTCCTTCGTAATTATTCCTATCTTTTTCGAGTTTGACTTTGCAGGGATGTCAGTACTTATATTTGGTGTTGGTCCCGGCATCATAATTGTGATTTTCACATGGATTTTTAGTATCATTTCATGTGTTATATGTATACGAATACGAAAAATGTAAGCCATATCCCATTTCTTTTGACTTTTTGACATTTATTATTATTATTATT